>JBAMHV010104759.1:0-19549 GCA_037177535.1 Pseudomugil gertrudae
CCTCCCTGAGCCGAGTTCTGCCGGAGGTTTTGTCTTCCTCTTATAAGGGAGTTTTCCTTCCCACTGTCGCCTAATGCTCGCTCAGGCTGGGGATTGCATAGAAGTCAATATTCGATGCAATTTTATGGTTTCCCTTATATAGGCTATTTTGATGAATTGGTTCAAATAAGATGTGAAGCGCCCTGAGATGACACTGTCATAAAGTGGCGCTATATAAATAAAGTTGAATAGAATTGAATTAAAACCCATAACGCCACACTAGAAGAAAAACACACAAATACACCTTCCTGCTTCCAGCTTTCACTATTGTGAATTTTAAATATATGTTTATAAACCCTCATTTAATGCTTCAGTTTGCCAGATGCTTTTTCATCGTTTGATAGATTAAAAGGTTCTGGAGGCCCCAACAAGAAATTTACGTCATTTTGTGCTCACAGATGCAATTCAAGACATTTCACGATGCATCGGGCTGGCAAAAGTTTTTTCCTGTATCGTGATTGGTCAGACAGCTTTCTTTACCCTGGAAAAGCCACATTTTTACTGATCCTAGGATGAATGGATATTCTTTATTAAACAGATTGAGATAGTGAGAAAGTACATTTTTACAACACATGAGGCATTTATAGACATGGACACAGACATGGACTAATTGTTTGATTGTTTGAAATAGTAAAGTAGAAGTAAAGAATATAGCACACAAGGACTCTGGTCTAGATGAATAACATTTTGGATATAAATATTGAGATTACTGCAGCATGTTTAAGGGTTCTGCGTGGCTATAATCAGGACTGCAGGATCCTTCTTGGGTTATAAGCATTGCTTTCCAGACGGATGTGATATTAGATATTGTATAAGGAGGGATTTAAAATGCATTGAAAAGACAAATACTTTATTTATCTCAGAGAAAAATTATATTTGAAGTGTGAAGTGCAAATACTTGGAAGAGAGCAGAACGATAAAGCCCACAGTAACTATGACAACATATCTTATTGTGCATTAATCATGAAATTTTAGACCCTTTTACTCTGGATGTTTTCTGTCCATGTGGAACCAAGGCTGTGGATCTAAATCTCACAGAAGGAACAGAAAACCTTAATTAATGTTTTTCTTTTCTGCTTTCATGGGTCTGACATGCAGCATCTTGATACTGATGCTAACATTTCTACTGCAAGCAAACACAAAGCTCTGTTGAATAGCACTTACAATGGAGCAAGGCTTTCATGGCTCCAAGGATTTAATCTCTTTCTCTCGCTTTGCTAGTCAAGGCCAGCCGGTAAACACTGCTGTCACAGAAATGGGATGGACTCTTCAGAAAGGAGCGACTGAGGAATGCATTCACTTTCCCAAAGTGTAAAACATTGTTGAGAAAAAAAACTTACTGGCACGTACCAACTAATTTGCTTTCCTTCTCTCTGGCTTCATGTTGGCTGCTGAATAGATTCATTCCACACTGAAATTAGCCACAGAAAACATATTGACAGTGAATACGGGTGTGGGTCGAGCACCTAAAACATCTGGAGTGAAGAAAAGTTCAACTACAGTGATTATATTTTTATTTCTCTTGCAAATCGTGCGTAACTCACATCGTGAAGTGTTTTAGCTTCTGTGTTTGTTTAAATCCCATTTCAGGCTCCTCAAGATTGCATCGGTTTAGTGCGTGAAGTGTCCATCGTCAGATCAGAGCAGCATCCGGGTACTTTCAGTGCACTAACTTTTTTCCTGAAATGCCAGTGTGAATGTACTACACATCTAAAAATAGTGTTAGTGCGCTGATTGAGACACAACCACAGCCAATGTCCCTTACATGTTGCATACTCACTAATGTTAGTTTAGTCTCAGAGTCCACTGGAGCAAGTGTACTCAGGAGGCTGACCCATCCAGGTCAGCTAAGAGGGAATCTGGTGGATGACAATGTAAAATGTGGACAGGCTGTGACATTTCGAGGAAAACAGATTCATTATTGGTTGTTTAGCAAAGTGCAATCAGAAGAATGTGCAGCTCAGTTAAGGCTTTTAACACAGAGGGCTGTTGATTCAAATACTAATCTCAGTGACATTATGCTGAATACGTCAGAGGATGAAACTCACATATGAACTAATTAATATGAGAAGCATGTATATGAAATCACTATAACAACACTTAAGAGATAAACTATCAACTAAAGCACTTTGTGTGCACGTTTGACAGAACCAGGCTTTATAAAGTTTGATTTGATTTAAATATTATCTGTGTCACAAGAAATGGCATTGCCAGTCGGTCTTCTCGGGGTGCATAAGTCTGAAACAAACAAACAAAGAATTTATCTATGTAGTTGTCTGAGAAGACCATTTGTGGTAATGTGTAAAATGGTACTGAATTATTTATTCCGTCTCTATCAACTATTATATAACATAGAGTTGAACTGTAGGATGTCTAGGAACAACTTCTGCCTGAGCAGTGCAGTTCACTCACTGACTCATTGACTGTGGTCAAAGCCCAAAGCAGTGCTGTTTCAAATGAGAGAAACTTCAGCCCCACTCCTCAATCGGTTCAAATTGATGCTGAACGAGGGCGACAAATCCCATCATGGGCAGACTGCCAAAGAAACCTTCATGGTGGAAAATGTCTTCTGCTTTTCCAACAAACTCTGTAAAAAACAGCATATCTATCACTTTTTACTTCCAGCTTTTGACTAAGGCAGACGCTTACCACCCTACTCCCTACCCTCCTGCTTTCCCAGGCATTCTTGTCTCGACTTGTGTCAACCTTTAAGAGCTTTTTCTCTGTATTCTTTCCTGAAACCACAACCTGAAATTAATCTGATCAGCTGGTCTCTGAGTGCAGTTGATAAAATCTTTTCAACCTGGAGAACAGGAGAGGGGGAACCTGCATGTCCCAAGGGGATGCATCTGGCTGGATGTGTCATGGATGCTTGGGGCAAGTGGCAAGTGATGTGTCTGTCAATGTTCTCTGTGGAGGTCGTGGAGGATGTTTACGGGATTCCTGCTTGTCGGCATTTGTGGGGTTCTGGTGATACGCAAATTAGTGAGGCTGATGCATAAGAACGCAGAGGACCAAGACCGTGTTATGAAACGCTTTGACTCTCGCTCAGACAAAGCTGGACTACCTGCTAGCATATGCAGGTGGACTCGGGTTCCAGAACTGTTATAGAGCATGGAAAACATCTTGAGGAGAGTGTCTGACCGGATCAATCAAAATTGACCACTTTTTTTAGCTATTTGGAACCGAGGAGCCTGAGACCAGCAAAGACCCTGAAAGTCAAAACATCATTTCAGTCTGAATCTGGCTCCCTGTTGGAATAACAAACTTCCCCTGGAATGATAACAGATAAGCAGCTCTGACCCTTCCCACTCCTTTCCCAATCAGTGATGTTCTGGGCCTGAAGGTCACTCTGTTACCATGAAGATGGCTGGACGAGGACTGAAATGGCTGCTTGACTCACATACCTGATACACACACCACACACCCACACACATCAGCCTACAGATAACACCCGCTAACAACTCACTGCCTCGGTCGCCCTCTGATCTCCTCTCACTTTCGGATCACTCTGCTGGACTGCGCCGATGATGGCTGCCAACGCAGGGATGTGCCAGGGGACACCCCCTCCACCCCCCACCCCCCCACCTTGCCTCAAGTGTGATGTTGTGTCCTAGTGTTGATAAATGTGCTTTATTGTTGGGAGGTTTTTACAGCACTGCAGTACTGTATCAGTACAGGTTAGCAGAAGTTTTTTTCCTCTCTCTACCCTTGTGTGTGTTATCTAAACCCCACACTTCTGCTGGTTCTTGGATACTGAATTTCCTTCCAGAGATGAACACAGACCTACTTTATGATACACAGCTGGCGTCGTGATACTGATAGTTACAATTAGTTGATAGTTACATTTAGTTTTGTGATACTATTGTGATTTGACACACTCAGCCAGCGTCTGATCTTACCTAAGTACTGTCCAATTCTGTCTATCATGTTTGTCTCTCTATGTAACCTTGGATTGGCTGTATTTGAATACTGATCGTTACAATTAGTGGATAGTTACATTTAGGGCCGAATCTACTAAAGTTTTGCGTGTACTAAAAAGTGTGCAAACTCCTTGCTCATGCTAAAAAAAGTATAAACTGATCTACTAACAGTAAGCAAAAGGGTTTGCGTCTTTCAAAGGCGCAAAATTGCGCGTCCATCTCCAGATAGTACCTTTGCCTCAATGAATATGTTTTTTTTTTTTTTGCCTCAATGAATATGTAAATTGGGGCATTCACACGCAATTTTGCATGTGGTGGGAGGAGAACATGTAAATATATGATTTTAGCACACGCAAAGTGATTTATCAATCTTGGAAGTAATTTTGCTGATAGAAATTGCATCCATATTTAAAGTGTCAAAAGGACGTGCAAACGTATGCGTAATTGCGCGCACATGGCTGCAGTGATTGTTGCAAGACGAAGACATAGGAATCATCAAAGAAGACGGAGAGAACGCATATTTCCTCCTCATGTTAACATGTATAGAATGAGAGAGGAAGTAATTATTAAAACATGTCCTGTTTTATGACTGTTTATCAGTCACCTTCTCTGTGTCTTTGGCAACAAGGTTTAGGTTGTGAGCCATGCACCTTCTGTGAGGAGGACGGCTCCATGTCATCCTCTTCATCAAAGCTCTCACTGACAGCATCAGGAGCGAGGGAGATCCTGGTTCATTTTCAGTTGCTCCATTATCGCTGTCAACATCTGGATCTGGATTTAACAGCAGTGGCAAAATCTGCAGAACAGTTGAATGCTTTCACTAAATTAGCAGCATTGTCTGTCACAGTGCACACAATCTTCTTTTGGATTCTGAACTCTTTATGCACCTCTGATAATGCTTTGGCAAGCACGTTGTGTGTGTGTGCTCCTCTCGACAACACATAAGTACTGCTGAGCTTCTCTGAGAGATTTTTTTTTGTTGAGCCAATGAACAATGAAAAATGCCTTGTTCACTGTAGACCAGCAATCTGTTGTCGAACATACGGCATCAACTTCAGAGTGTTCATTCTTTAGGTCAGAAATATTTTCCTGGAATGCATCGTCCAATAGCTTCTGTACCTGCTTTTAGGAGATGTGATCGTGGGTTATTGAGAGGCGGAGAATCACATAGAAATATAGACACACATATATATCCTGTCAGGTTGGTTTTATTCAGGTTAGCTGGTTAGTTCATTAACTAATTGACTCCCGGTGGAATTCTGCTTATGAGCAGCGCGTGAACCAGTTGGAACCACGGTCACGTTTCTGACCGCTTAAGTCTCATCTCAACCTGCATGAAGCTACACCCCACCCCTCCACACTGTAATAAGTGGATGTCAGGGGGCTGTGTGACGTAATCGTCCCATAATAAAGTTATATCTTAGAAAAACAGCACAAATAAATATTTTAACGGCACAAACCAGCACAATGATTGAGACTATTTTTAGTGTGGTTTGGGAGAGGTGGGGAGGGGTCTGCACATAACACAAGTACTATCCCTGTTGCCGCGCCCCGGATATGTTTATCATATTTATATTATATTATGAGTAACGAGGAGTTAAGGTAATTTGTAGCGGTGTTGGTCTTCCTCATGGTTTTAAAAGAGTTAGAGTTCACCATAAGTATGATTCCTAAACTAGTTTTACCCAACATTTTATCATTTATATGGAGGAAGAATGAGAAATTAATTTGTAGTAGAAAATGTATGATTTTATTGAACACTGTCAGAAATGAGACAGGGATGATAGATGTGCAGGGAGCACTGATAAAGTCTTGTCAGCGCTTCTTTCTGATGCATCAGACGTTCACAGCCAGCAGATGGAGCTCTTTTAATGTGTCAAATGTTTCTAACACAGTGTGTCATTTCCAGGCATCTGTATCACATCTGCTCAGTGTTTCATGAGGCTTCGGTTTCACCATCCCTAGGTAAAGCCAGGTCGATGCAGATTAAGGTGGTTTAATATTTAAACAAACTGAAAACATACCGACTAACTAATGAACTGTACTAGAACTGAAAACCTAGGAAGTGTAAATACACTGCAGGTGGAATGAATGAATGAACTAAACACAACGGACAAAACAGGGACAGTAACAAAGTAAAACAGGAAATGAAACAAAAAATAGAATATGGGACTATGACAACAGCATTATGCAGGAAATGCTAAATCAGATGTCCAATTCAATTTGAATTTTATTTACAAAGCTCAGTAAACAACCCTAGTTTACAAAAGTGCTAAACACAATTAAAATCCAATTAAAATACAAATACCAATAAAATCAATAAATACAATTTCTGGCCTGTAATATAAAACGGTACATAAAGGGCACAACAGATATATATACAAACAATTTATGTAAAATCAACCAAGATATTTCCTTTTAAACTAAGTTTAAAAGCCAAGGAGAAGAAGTTGGTTTTTAAACTGGTCCAAGGACTGTAAGGATCTACTAGAGAGGGAACGTTAATGTTAGCCTGGAAATACTGGCACTTACTAGTACTGATGTACTACCAGTTAGTCAGTCTAACAAATGATTGGCTTCACAATTTATCGTAAGCACAACATTCAGACATCACAACATCAGAGACTATCCACAATGAGTCATAACAAAACCATAAATTATATTTTCATCTTAAAAAAAAGATCATTATCACCACTATGTCGCTAAGAGGTCTGCATTTTGACCTGTAAATGATGATGAAGCTACTTCCTGTCAACGTTTTACCAATCAGAGCTGAATCTTAATGTCCAATCAGGAGCATTGAGCAGGAAGTCCCATGTATGTCTGAAAAGAAGAGAAATAATGACTGAAATGAAGCCAAAAATATATTTCTAATAATAGGTGATTAGCATAAATACGTGAAAATAAGGAAAAGACGTAAATATGTAAGTTGTGTGTTTGTGCATCAAACAACTATTCACACTCACTCCCAGGAAGTAAGATGTCATTGTAGAGTGGGAAGAAGCACCTGGAAGGAACCCATGCATACACAGGAGGAACAAGCAAATGTCCAGCTGCCTCCAGCAGGCGAGGCAGTGGCACTAACCCCTATGTTGGACTATACAGTACTGTTGGACTATAAATGAGTGAGACTCTTGTGTTGTTTATAGGCATGGCATCTTAAGCAAAACTCATGTTCTTAATAAAACTCTTTATTTAACTTACTTTTCTCAAACTAATTAGTTTTCTCATTTTATAGAAGTCTTTAAAAACAATGTGAAGTGTTACTTAGCAACAATGAAGCTAAAAACAACTGCCTATTAAAATACTTTTTTATGGTTTATTGTGTTAAATGCACATATGCAGATAAATATAGCCTTATGATCACAATACGTAGAAGAATATTATTCCTCCCTACAAAGTAGATTAATTACTTTAGTTATACTGTAGGCTGAGGGTGGCAGAAAGACATAAATGCGACAGAATATAGAATCAAACGCAAATGTAGTGGTTCAAAGAGAAGCACGATGACGTAGGTCAAGAGTTATAAAAGAAAAAGGAGAGAAAAGCGAGAGAAAAAGGGGTTTAATGTCTGTTGGTTTCTCTACTACACCTCCATCCTTCCTCAGTCAGGCCATTAGTTTGGATCTTACTTGTCATGCGAAACAGAAAACAACTACTTCCATGATTATAAACGTTGAATATGGTGGGTTTTACACTGTAAAATCTAACGAGTTGGCTTAACTGAAATAACATCCCAGGTTTTATGTGTTATTGTGTAGAAATATTACTTTCTCCGTCAACGGTACATGCTAAAAATGGCTAGCTAGCAGTAAGCCTGGTTGCCTAGCAACTCGGAGCGAGCGGGAAAATGACGAGTGAAACTATGAGTAGTCCTTAAACACATGAATAAGTTCCTTAGAATAAATCCACAATTGATTTGATTAATTTGACAATGTTTGGACATGATTGGAGAGAAGTTAGTCCTGGATAGTGACACGACTGATTATTTGGTTAGCTCTGTGTGTAGAAGTTTATCATTTTTCTTTGTTGGAATATCAGATGGTCAGAGAACACACCAGTGAAAAGTGTGGTGTGTGTGTGGTGAACTGTTGCATTAAGCAGTATATTTTTGCTCTTTGCAGAACAAAATAAAGAACGTAAAAATGAAATGTGTAGTGGAGGACAGCTACTTTCTGTACCACGCTACAATTACATGCCCAATCTCTGTTCCTCTCCTCATACACTGCTAGATGTTTTGCATTAGTTCATGTTATAACAACAAAATATATGAAGAAAAGTTTCTTTTCTTCTTTTAATGATGACTTTAATGTTAAGTGTTAATAAAATCCTTTAGTTTTTGCAGTGCTGAGGGGTCAACATGAACTAAATATAACTTTCATTGCAACACCATGTCATCTCACACACCGCTCACCATGGCAACACAGAGAATATTCCTTCATCCTTAATGTGTTTGAACATGTAGAGTAATTATGAGCAGCTGTTCGCCTGCCTACTGCCCCACCCCAAACCGCTCTGCACAGCTTCTACTGCAAACATCACTTCCCTCTAATTAAGTTTGTTTATAAGAGATATTAAGTTTAGAAAGTGTGTAGGCGTGAGTAACCTTCACAAAGTACAGAGAAGAGAAGGAGACATGGGTATCTTGCTCACTATTGTGTGAAGTATGAACACCAATCTGGCATGAGATGATCTTTGGTGGAACAGTGATCGATTTCAACACATATACACCCACAAACACGGCAGCATGCCTCATAGGTTCCCACGCTGAGCGTCTTTACCTAATAAAGGGATAACCTGCAAACAGGAATAACTTTCTTCTTTTCTCCTCTTCCTTGCCTAATGCTTGTTTGGAAAGTTAGATTTTTATTTAAAATCTTTGTAAAACAAATAAGACGGCAGCTAAAAACCTGAACAAGTCAGAAGATAAAGAAACCCAAGAAAAGTTTTCCCAACCACAACTTAGTTACACCTCTGCATAAAACCATAGTTACACCATTTTACCACGGAGTGATGGCATTCCGGCACCATGCTGGTATTCCTTCACCATGTTGGCATTCCTTCCCCATACTGGTATTCCTTCACCATGTTGGCATTCCTTCACCATGCTGGTATTTCTTCACCATACTGGTATTCCTTCACCATGCTGGTATTTCGCCACCATGCTGGTATTCCCTCACCATGCTGGTTTACCTTCACCATGCTGGTATTCCCTCACCATGATGGTACTCCTTCACCATGCCTGTATTCCGGTACCATTTTGGTATTCCTTCACCATGCTGGTATTCCCTCACCATGCTGGTATTCTGGCACCATGCTGGTATTCCTTCACCATGCTGGTATTCCTTGTTAGCGTGGGTTCTCTCTGTGTTAGCATGGCTTCTCCCTGCTATTGTGGGTTCTCCTCATGTTAGCGTGGATTCTCCTCGTGTTAGCCTGGGTTCTCTCTGTGTTAGCGTGGGTTTTCCCCATGTTAACATGGGTTCTCTCCTTGTTATCGTGGGTTCTCCCCATGTTAGCCTGGGTTCTCTCCCCATGTTAGCGTGGGTTCTCTCTTTGTTAGCGTGGGTTCTCCTCATGTTACCATGGGTTCTCCCCGTGTTAGCATGGGTTCTCTCTTTGTTAGTGTGGGTTCTCTCCATGTTATCATGGGTTCTCCATTTTAGCATGGGTTCTCGCCCCATGTTGTCTGTGTTAGGTGGGTTGTCTCCTTGTTAGCGTGGGTTCTCCACATGTTAGCGTGGGTTCTCTCCCCATGTTAGCATAGGTTCTCTTCATGTTATTGTGGGTTCTCTCTGTGTTAGCGTGGGTTCTTCCCGTGTTAGCGTGGGTTCTCTTCGTGTTAGCGTGGGTTCTCTCCTTGTTGGCGTGGGTTCTCCGTGTTAGCATGGGTTCTCTCCGTGTTAGCGTGGGTTCTCTGTGTTGGCGTGGGTTCTCTCCTTGTTGGCGTGGGTTCTCTCCGTGTTAGCGTTGTTTTGCATGAGTAGTCTTAGTCGTAGTCCTAGTCTTTGTTTTGTTGTGTCGTGTCAGTCAACAGTCTAGATTTATGTTCAATAAACCTTTTAATCTGCAATCCTGCTGCTTCCTGCCTGCATTTGGGTCCTCACCCCACTTCTGAGCTCCGTATCCTTGACAGAATGAACTCGCCATATATGGACCCAGCAGGCACTCCACACATTCCCTCAGCAGTGCTGGTGAGATGGCTACAAGGTGAGACCGACTGGTGTGACTTTTCTTCTGGGGGGCCGCTGACCTCCCCTTATATTCCATTGCTGGAGAAGTGGCTTGAGTAAAAGGACACCTCACCCCCACCTCCCGCGACCCCGTTCAGGGAGAAGCAGTAGATGATGGATGGATGAATTTTGAATGGTTTCTTATGTAGTATTTTCTTATTGGCTCTGTTGTGTTCCATATACTAGTAGGGAGAAAAATACATTTTATGTGATAAATATAATAAATTATACAATATTATTCACATAGAATGATGATATGACTGTAATGGTCAAACTGGACTTCACCACTTATTGGTTATCAATAAGTAGATGCATTCACATGCTTAAATGCAGCCATATTAACAAATGCTTTTAAATATGGGGTGGAAAATAAAAAATATATAATTACCATTGAAACAGTTTAACACAAAAAAAGGCAGCAGTTTGGATTTACCGAGGTTTACATGTACATGTTTGCCTCAGTACTGACACATCTGCACATCATGTGATCATGTTATCTATATATAGGCATACTGTATTGATGGTGCAGTTGTTGCTCAATCGATACCAAACCTAGCAGAAGAGTTTATTGAGTTAGTGGAGTTACTGTTATGATGTAAGCAGACGTAAATATATCAAGCATGACCCTGTGTAATTATGGTCAAACTGAAATATTACCTAATAACCAAAGGAACTGGAAGTGCTCATCATAATGTATTTTGTCAAGGCCAACATAGAGTATAGGCACTTATTTTAACTTATAATGAGTCCTGTTAAAACTGTTTCCTGACACACTTTTGATGAAGTAGGTTATTAGTCCATGTATAATAAAAAACTGGTATCTGCTGAGAAAGATCAGTATGAACAGCACCAAACAGCAGCAGTTGCACAGTCAGGAATGAATCTATATAAGAACACAGGGAGCATGCAAACACAAGATCATTTTCTTCCAGTCTCCTGCATCAGTTACGTACAGAAATTGGTCTGTTTTCAAGGGGCTCGCTGGAAAACAAGTAATACCACCAGAAATTACACAGGCAGTATTGAGTTGTATAGCTGTCACACAACCAGAGGATGAAACAAACCAGAGAAGAAGTGAAACACCATGGCTGTGTCTCCATCAGTACGCTAACACGACTTCACGCACTATATCTGCGTAGTGCCTGGAAGTTTGTGCTTGTGAAGAATCCTGGATGGAGATTGTAATCCAAATCACCACCAAAATACCATCACTTTTTTATTATTCCATTTCTGACATTTCCTTAAATTTGAGATCAACATTTCGAGTTGTATTGCTAAAACATGACATAACTTCCACTGGAGGTGTCAACATGTAACTCAGAGCTTTAAAAAAAAATAATTAATACCTCTTGAACGTTTCCACATTTTATAAATGTTACAGCAACAAATTTTAGAATACTTTATTGAGATTCTGTGTAAGACAGGCATAAAGATAATCAGTCTGAACTGGAAAGAAAATGGTTCATGGACTAACAGGTGTGGCATACGTTTGTGTCCCCCGGTTCAGTGGGTTGCACCTTTACTGCCCGTAAGAGCTGCAAGTCTTTGGAAAAAGGTTTTACCAACTTTGTACATAAAAAGTTTTTGCGAATTCTTTGTAAAATAGGTCAAACTTCGGACTTTGGACAAAAAGCATCTGTAAACAGCAGTTTTTAGGTGTTTCCACAGCTTCCTATTGAACTCAGGTCTGGACTGTGATGGGGTTATTTTACCACATGATCGTGCATGCAACTTTTCCGTTGTAGATCTGTTGTGGTCCTAGATGTTTGGGATCCTGGTCCTGTTGGAAGGTGAAGCTCCATCACAGTTCTAAGTGTTGTACAGCATCTAAACAATATGGAACACCATAATCAAGAGATGAAGAGGACTAGAACTTTGCAGCAAAAAAAATAATATTTCAGAAACATAAGAGTAAATTCTAAAACTCAACGTCACGTTTCAGCCTGTCTAGCAAAACATGATGATCTATAGTCTTAATGTCTGAGGTAAAGTAACAATAACACAGAGCAATGGCCTGTATCGCTCTGTATCAGGATGTGTTTAGGGACTCTGAGCAGGGCTGTTTCAGTGGAATGAGCCTTGCAAACACTTTTTTATCTTACAGATAAATGACTAATTTGAAATAAGTCAATAACTTCTAAAGAAAATAGAGGGTTTGAGCTTTTTTATAGTGGAAGAATAACAGAGTACCTAATCAGGGACTTGACCAAGCAGTAGATAAAAGTTTAGGGTTGTGAAGGGACAATTACCTGGAAGACATCTTTAAATAGGGGTATAGGTAAAACATCAAAAGAGCAGAACGATGCTGTAGATACAGTAACACTCTTATTGTTGATGTTTGTCATTGCTGCTTGCTGTTGCTGCAGTTACTTGAAGTGTCCAATAGGCTGTGCTGTGACTTTACGGTTTTTCTTTTTCTGTGTTTTCTCTCTGCTGTGCTGAATGCGGTATGTACGCACGTTCATGGTGACTGCTAATAAATAGTCTGGCATACAACTAAAGTGGACTGATTAATACGAACAAACAGACGCCTTCATTGATCCGCTCAGGAAAAGAAACTGGTGAAAAGCTAGCACTGATTACAGGCCGAGCTAGACTAGGCAAAGACACTAACACAGCTGATGGAGAAACTTGTTAGTTTTCCCTTTTTCACTAAAAAAAAGCCAGGATTTATTCACAATCCTCATCTGAGGCAATGGGGGCAGCAAAAGAAGGAGGGGTAACTAACTTACTGAACGGGGGAACGCCCAAGGATGTAGGTCCTTAGGGAAGTGTCCCTCCCCAAGACTAGGAGCTGCCAGCAGCACTAGGCACCACCAACTCCCCGGGGCACCGACCCACCACACGTGCCAACGAGGGAGGGAGCAAGGCCCCAGCCCCCATGCACCCCCCCCCCACACACACACACACACACACACATATACACACACCGCACCCCCTCTCTCACCCCCAAAACCATCCAGCGTCATGCAACACCCCGCAGAACCAATACAAACATTATTCCCAGGCCACAACCATGCCCCAGGGCCAGAAGCCCAGCTGCAGCCTATGGAAGGCGGGCAAGATCCCCCCCAGCCGGCCACCGGAGACGCCCCGCCAACCCCCAATCCCCAGAGTGCTGAGGTCACAATCCTCCACCCAGACTAAGTAATGGAGCTAATCACAGGGCACCAGAGGGAGTGAAATTCAGCTAATAGGTCTTTTGCAGTGGCAGGCATTGTCTCAATACTGATGTGATTTAATAACAGATTTCTAAACTGCTGAATACAAAGATTTTGTTTAGTTTTCCAATTCAGAAGAATAGTTTTCTTTGCAATGCATAAAATAGTGAGGATTAAGTTTACAGAAACATGTTTTATGTTAACTTCCCCCAACTCACCCAGTAGACACAGTGTGGGTTCTGCAGGAATATTACACTTAAACCATCGTGATAAGTCTTTACATGCAATAAGCCAGAATCTCTGAACAGGTGAGCAAGACCACAATGCGTGAAAGTAGCTGTAGGAGCCATAAAAGGGTTGTCACTGGGTGGCTGACCTGGTTGTCGGGATGATGACAGGTGGATGGGTGTAACGTGGATGACGACAAGAAGTTTAGACAGTTAAAAGGTACCGTCAGCCAGGCACTGGGTTTGGTTATAGAGGAGGGCTGGGTAGCTGTAATTGACCGCACGGCGGTATATATACGTTGTGTTACATGCTGACCTTTAAACACTGCATTAAACGTATAACTTGGAGCAGAAATGAAAACCTATGTACGTGTGTTATTGGACTGACCGCGCTTCATACAAATAGACCAGACCCAGCCACGTCACCTGAGTAGCGACGCAGGAAAGTCGCTACATCTTTAGTGAACAAAAACACGGCAATCAACACGGGAATCAGTGCAAGCAGCATCGGACCAAAGAAACCAGGAAGGCAGCAAGTAAGTGCAGTGGATCTGAATGAGCAAAGGCAAAGCGGCCACACCTGATCTAATCCTAAGGATCACAGGTAAGCCTACCTGTGGCTATCTGTGTCAGACTGTGAGAAAAGCTGCCAGATGGAGGCTACGGTGGAATATCTCTTGGGGACACATTAAATGATATGAATGCTGGTTATGATCGATGTGTGCGCTGGCTCCATTCTTTGACAAACATTTGCACTTTGCTGCTTTAACGTGCTGCTTGGATGATGTTGTAAAGGACAATAAAAATGCTGCTCTGTTGAATGGAATTATGTCTATTGTTACCCACGTAATTGTGCAATGAAAGTTTAGAAGAAATGGAAAAAACAAACAAGTCATGAGTCAAACAGGTGATGCAGCTTTGTCTGCTGATGACTGTGGAGAAAAGATGCAAAGCAAATTCACTGAAAAGGTTTTGTTAAACAAAATTACATATGATCGCAAAGGAGTTGTCAATAAAATCAAAGGATTGATACCAAAAATAAAAGAACTCATGAAACAAAGAGAAAATTAGAAATAAAAATGAACATGGAGGATTTAAAGACACTGTGTGAGAAGGCCTCAATTACCCACAATGAACTGATGCCATCCATCCATCCATTCTCTACCGCTTGTTCCCAGAGCGGGGTCGCGGGAGGGCTGGAGCCGATTCCAGCTGTCAACGGGCGAGAGGCGGGGTACACCCTGGACAGGTCGCCAGTCCATCCATGGCCAACACAGATAGACAAACAACCATGCACACACACATTCACTCCTATGGTCAATTTAGAGTCCCCAATCAGCCTATCCCCAACGTGCATGTCTTTGGACTGTGGGAGGAAGCCGGAGTACCCGGAGAGAACCCACGCTAACACGGGGAGAATATGCAAACTCCACACAGAAAGGATCCCGGTTGGAGCCCTGCTCACATGCCTGAGGAGGAAATTACACAACAAGAGGAATGTTTTTCAAGCATCATGAAATACAGTGATTCATTTTTAAATGACACAAAACAATGGATAAATGAACAGGAAGAAAACCATCCCATTTCTCCCCAGCAAGAGAATCTGGAAAGAAATGAGCTCAGTGAAATAACTTTACCAAATGCTGCAATAGAAACAGAGGACGAGATCAAGCCAAGTGACAACGTTTCAAATGTTGGAAGCCATAAAACTTCTTCATCAAGATCCTCAACTTCTTCTGTTTGTCTGATGGCTAAAGGGGAGTTAGCAGCTTAAACCATGAAGCAGAAATTAATGGATGAAAAACACGCACTAGAAGAAGAGGAAGAGCAACAGCACAAAAGAAAGGAAAGGCTACAACTGGACACTGAAATCGCAGAAAAAATGGCAAAACTCGGAGCATGACAAGCAGGAAAGGATCTTCAAAGGTTTCAGATGGAATGAAAAGAAACAACTGAAATAAACACTCAATGCCAATGCAAATCAATTTATTCCTCTCTTTCCTTCAAACCAAAATACAGCAACCAATGTTGAAATGCATCTTGAAGTTAAACAGAAAAGCAAGAAACAGTGAGGCGAGGAACGAACTTCCTTTCAATAATTATCCCCAACCACATTCAACATTTCACCCAAACCCACCTGATCAACAAAGCACTTTTCATGCAAATGCTTCTGTACAACTGGAACCGCAAGGAGACGTTATAGGAGTGATGAGGAAACAAAACTAAATAACAGCACTGTTGATCCAACAGCAACGTCTTTCCATCCTTTCAAAGAGAGAAATTCCAATCTTCTATGGAGATGCACTGCAGTATCATTCATTCATAAAAGCTTTGAGAATGGAGTTGAGTGCAATACGAACAATAACTGTGATCGCTTACACTTTTTGGAACAACATACAAAAGGTCATGCAAAAGAATTGGTGAGAAGCTGTAAACATATGAACCCTGATCTTAAAGCAAAATCTCTGTTAAAGGAACACTATGGCAACAAGCAGAAAGTTGAAGCTGCTCTTTCATGGCCTTTGATTAAAACAGAGGATGTAAAAGCTCTGCAGAACTACACTGTCTTTTAGAGGGTGTTGTAATGCTATGGAGGATGTGCAGTATCCAAGATTCTCCTCCTGCATCCATAATTAGACATGGACAAGCCTAAATTCCAAAGTCAAACAGGAAATAAAGGGACCAGCTTTGCCACCACTGTGCAACCTGTGAAGAACAAATCTCAGTCTGTGAAAAGTGATAGTCCAAACAGGAAACATTTTTGTATTTGTTGTGGAGGAGGACACCTGCTGGATGTGTACGGATGGGGAAAATGGCACACGAGAAGAAGATAACCTTCTTGAAGTAAAATGGCATCTGTTTCAGCTGTTTGTGTATAGGACTCATCAGTAAAGATTATCACAAAAGGATTTCCTGTAACAAGTATAGCCGGAAGCATCCCACCATCCTTCACAAAGAATTTCCACCATTGAAACAGACTGTTGAGAACATAAAGCCACAAATGGATAACACACTGATGCCTTACAGGGGCTGGAGATCAGCAATGTAAACTACCTATTGTACCGGTCCAAGTAAAATAAAAAAGGGAAGTAAAATTATAACTTATGCCTTCTTGGACCAGGGAAGCACAGCAGTTTTCTGTACTGAATGCCTGATGCACATTGATGCACATGATGCACATTGATGCACAACACTAGAGTAGGAGTAGTGGCTTAACATGAGACCCGTCATCCAGTATCCTCGCCACTAGGCTTAAAACGAGATCCGTTTTCCAGTGTCCTCGTCACTAGGCTTAACACGAGACCCGTCTTCCAGTGTCCTCACCACTATGTCATGTGCACTGCCAATCACTCCCTGCTCTGTTCACTTGTCTCTCATTAACCTGCCAGCTGCTCTGAATTCCCTTGATTACCACACCCTGCATATAAAGCCCTTCCTTTCAGTCAACCATTGTCAGAATGTCTGCAAACCTGCAAGGTTTACAGAGCCTGTTAGTATGCACCTTTTCCTGACTCTGAAGATCCGAAACATTGGAACCCAGAACTTTGACCTGCTCATTGCTCCTGCCTGCTCCTCTGCCCCGGACTTGTGACAACTAAGCCTGGACTCTTTTTCTCCTACTTCCCCATCAATTCTGCATTTTTCTGAAAATAAACCTTCCTAAAACGTGATGCAATTGTGGTCCGGCTGTCTGATTCCTGACACACTAGGCTTAACATAAGACCCGTCTGCCAGTGTCCTCGCCACCAGGCTTAACACGAGACCCATCTTCCAGTGTCCTCAGTTAAGGTTAAATGGTCCTGAATGAAAACTTTTACTATTTCAAAGTGCGAGATCATCGGTTATTATTGTCTGATAAAAGAAGCTTTTAGACATAGCCAGGAGAAAACCAAACGGATGCTGAGACCATGACATGTAGCCTTGTTTATTCCTGCAAGATTTCTGTTAGGTACATCGTCTGTAAGGAGGACAGAGGGTCAGAATGACCCGACCACAACCCTGTTTGTTTCTTGTCTTCTTCTTTTGAGTGTCTCTTAAATGGGAGAACTGCAGAAGGACATTATTTCCCTCCTGTTGGGTTTATCATCATGTACTGACTTGCAGCTGAGATTCCCATGTTCCCAGACAGTAATCTTCTACTCCTAAGTCAGATTAGGAGAAGGGGTGTATAACAGGAGAAAACATGGTTTCACCTGGGCAGGGGGCCACAGCTTTTAGTATACACTTCAGCAGAGTTATCAACTAAAAAAGGTTGGAAAACACTTTATAAACCATATAAAACCTTACATCTAATTATTATTACTAAATAATAATAATCAGCATATGTCTGAATTGTTAAGTAGTGTGCAGGAATAATTGCCCAACGTCAATATAACTTTTACAGTAATAAATACAGAGATGCATATGATGTTTATATTTTCTGTCAGCCAATACAGCCTAAAATACTTTATTATTCGTTTTATTATTAATAGTACTATATAATATATCATCAATTTAATCATAAACAACTCATGGTTGATATAGTGGCAATATAAAAATGTGGTAATAACTACATTAAACAGGGACAATAACATCAGTAGTATGAGTAAATAAATAAATATATTTTACAGTAATGAATGCGTTAAAGCTTCATTTCTTGCTGACCATGTAGCTGATTAAATGTAAAGTGTTTCAGCTCCAACTGCTCCAAGAACTGTCTAAATGTTTTTGTACAGTTAAATTTCAAGTAATAATGTTTCACTATGTAACACTGTAAATATGTTATGAGAACTACAGACCACTCATCAGTGGACACAAACCAGGTGATGGTCACATTGTGTTGCTCTAAAACAGGAATCAGTGGTCAAGCTGCAGAAAGAGAAAATGTACTTTGGACTAGAACTCCAGTATTTTTCTGCCAGTTTGGTGGGTCTGAACGGGATGCTGAGGGAGGCAACGTCTCTTAACGTATCATCAGACGACCGGACAGTTCCAGAAAGTACAACGAAGTGAAAAATATCCTGATCGTCTTCTGATGAGCAGCAACATGTAATTTTAATTATATTACTAATCTTGGATCTTAATTTGTATGGCTGCATACTGTACAGCTGACTGAAGTGGCTTTCATCAAAAGAAATGAATGAAAATACTTTATTGATTCCAGAGGGAAATTCAGATTGTAATATTTTTTTTAAAATACAAAAATAATTATTGAAGGGAATTGTTCTTGAGGCTGATGCTGCTGGAAAGAAGGATCTTCCTCTCAGTCCTACATCGGACCAGAACCAGCCTCTCACTGACCACACTCTGTTGTTTCATTACTGTGTTGTGGAAAGGGTGCGAAGAATCCTCCATCATCTTCATCAGCTTTTGCAATATTCTTTTCTGGACGATCAGCTCCAGTGGTTCCAGAGTTACTCCAAGCACTGACTCAGCAGATCCCTGGTTCTGATGGTTCTGACCCAGCAGATCAATGGTTCTGATGGTGCTGTCCCAGCAGATCACTGGTTCTGATGGTACTGACCCTGCAGATCACTGCAACATCTTGGTGCAGACGTTAAAAGATCTCAGCTTCCTTAAGAAGTAGAGTCTGCTTTGACCTTTCTTATAGATGTACTCAGTGTTACTTTTCCACTCCAAGAACTCCAAGGTACTGGTATTCCTCCACCACCTCCTCTCCCAGGATGGAAACAGTCCCATGTGTATTCTTGTTTTTCCTGAAATCAACAATCATCTCTTTTGTTTTGTTGGTATTCAAGATGAGATGATTGTCACCATTTAACAAAATGACTGATACATTCTCTGTACTCTGCTTCCTGTACATCGCTAATACACCCCACAACTGCAGAGTAATCAGAGTATTTCTGCAGATGGACTCAGAGCTGTACTGGAAGTCTGAAGTGTCCAATATAAATGGTAAATGGACTTATACTTATATAGCGCTTTTCCAGTCTTACTGACCGCTCAAAGCGCTTTACACTACATAG
>JBAMHV010105066.1:7682-19470 GCA_037177535.1 Pseudomugil gertrudae
ATGTGTATATAAAACAAGACTGTATGTATATGTGTATATAAAACAAGACTGTATGTATATGTGTATATAAAACAAGACTGTATGTATATGTGTATATAAAACAAGATGCTGCAGAAAGTGTGGAAAGGTTAAAAACAAAGTTTTGGAGGACTTTAAAAGCTTTCTAAATTATGTCAAATTATGAAATAACAAAAGAAAATAGTAATACTTCATCTACTCCAGGAAATATGTATAATGTATAACAACATGTGTGGGAGAAAGATAAGCATTGGTTGTAATCTTATCACGGGTTAATGAAGAAACAATAACAAAGACAGTAGAGTGGAAACAAATTTGAGAAATTATATCTGATGGAAAAAGTGACAGGCAAAAGGAACTCAGAGATTACCTGCAGAAGGAGGTTAAGAGAAAAGAATGAACAGAGAAGCAGTGACAGTGAGGACTAAGAAAAAAGTTGTGATATATCTGTATTTTCACTATGTATTATTTTTTTAGCAAGTCAAAGGAAAACAACAATTTTTTTTTCTGTATGAATACATTCATCCATCTATCAATGAATACATGCATCGATGCATACATACACACATACATCTATACAAGCATACATAAAAACATGCATGTCAGATTAAATGCTCACGCCGGTTTGTATTGAGTGTTTGTCTTTCTGTGTACGCTGCATCTGTTCGAGGTCTAGCCTGTCACCTAATGTTAATAATATTTAATAACATTCTCTGAAGTCTGTTTCTGTCACTGCTTTTTTAGAGCAGTTATCTTTGAAGAACAACAAATTAAATTTCAACCTCTTGCATTACCTGCATGACAGCACAATAGCTTTTTATTTTAACCTAAGAGGCAAAACTCATTGATGGCATTACACGCAATGCATGAAATAATTTCACCTTGGTGTATATAATATTTTATAACATACAACAATCAGGTTTAATGGACACAAAACTATGAGGAAGTAAAAACAATCTAATTTGGGGGTTCAAACTAACCCCAGAAAGGAAAGTATCTGGCGCCATCTATGCACAGGAGCTACGTTAAGATGTTTGGGGAGCAGTTTTCCCCATCAGGAGTCCCATTAAGTTATTCTTCTGCATTCCTTACATCTCACTCTCTTCCTTCACATATAGTTCTTTACCTTTGCTTCTTTAGTTATTTAGAAGTATAAAATTGTATTATATGATGACTCATAATGTGACTGCAAAAAGAACTAGTCATTCTATAACAAGCTAATATTTAAATACATTTTATTAGGACACTTAACAGCAGTTACATTTCCTTATCAAGGTACAAGTCACATGTATTTTGCTTTATTGTAATATTTATTTTTAATTTTTTAGTAATCTTTCCTTGTCCACTTCAAAATATTAAGGTACATTTATATATACATATTAAATATTTAGGGCTCAATGTATTTGTTGAGGAGGCTGCACGGTGGCACAGTTGGTTAGCACTGTGGCCTCCGAGGCCTCACCGGTTCGAGCCTCGGTTGGGGTGGGTGTCTAACCGGGAATCTTTCTGTGTGGAGTTTCTGTGTTCTCCCCGTGTTAGCGTGGGTTCTTTCCCACAGTCCAAAGACATGCACCTTGGGGATAGGCTGATTGGAGACTATAAATTGCCCATAGGAGTGTGTGTGTGTGCATGGTTGTTGTCTGTGTGTGTTGGCCCTGTGATAGACTGGCGACCTGTCCAGGGTGTACCCCGCCTCTCGCCCGTTGTGAGCTGGGATTGGCTCCAGCGCCCTTGTGACCCTTTTCAGGGAGAAGCGGTAGAAAACGGCTGGATGGATGGATGTATTTGTTGATGTTAAAAATTGTTTCCTGAATATTTTCTGATGGAGCCTGATTTTGCAAATAGTATTTGTAGAGTCTTAATGATTTCTAAGCCAGTTACAGTCCAATAAACAATCTGTTCTAATGTTTCATGGAGAAGCTGGAGTTTGAAACCGTTTAATTTCTTTATATAATGAACATTAGTAGTAGTTACCTTATTTCATTATCTTACATATTTTTAAAAAGGTTTTTAGATACGTAAATATATAAAAAAAACTCTTTATGCACTTTCTCCGTTTACATTGTATTCTTTTACTAAAGTAAACAGTTTTCATTAACTCCTTTATTTAAATTTTATACTTCCTTATTTTGACTTTCTAACAACTCCAGTAGCAATAATTGCTAACTGTGTACTGTCGTTGCCATGGCTGATATCTGATATCATAGCTGATGTCTGGGTTGCTGGGGGTTACCGTGGCCTGTGGCATGCCTCTTTGAACATGGCCAGGTTTCACAGAAATACTAAGACTATCCATCTACAGGACAGAGTTATGCAGTCTGTAACAATGAGGTAAACATGGCTAAAGTTCAGATTAGATAATCACATTCTTGCTGCCAAGACAGCATCAAAGGTTGGAGCTCTAAAATGCACTTGATTTCAAAGCAACTAACACACACACACCCTCACACAAAATAGCCTTCATGGATAATTTGGAGCAGCCTGAATGTCCAATATGTGTAAATAAGTGTTAAATCTAGGTTTGACTGCGGCTTTGTTTAAAATAATAAGTGGAGGCAAGTATTTTGGACATTAAACAGAAAATAATGATGTGCAAATGATGTAAGCTCCTTTAAAATGTTGGGAAAAGCCATTTGAGCAGAAACTAAGTGAGAAGTTTATTTTTAAGGAGTTTATTTTTAGTCTTGTTCCGGCCAGCCACATGTTAAAATAAAATGTTGGGACATACGCAAATTATGTCATAACTTTTGTTTCCTTTGTTGTTCACAGTTCTCACTGCGGAGAGCAGCTGCTGTAGTTTTAAAAGGAAATTGTTTCCCAATTCTTGTTTCATGGATCTAAATTGCTTGACAGTTCAAGACCTCCTTTGTTGTATGTGAGCTTCATAAAGGACCACATGTCATTGAATGACACGTTTTTACTCCTTGGAGACCAGTTTGGCATCCAAACTATTTTTCTATGGTGTCATGCTGTCATTTTATTTGCTGGATGTGGTTTGTCTTGGTTGTCCTTGGGAAAAACTTCACATGGATTGTAACAAAGAAAGAAAATCAACAAGAAAAACAGCAGCAACACTTCAGATATGGACCTCATCTAAATCCACCATGATGCAGTCATAAAGTTGAGGTTGTGTGTGCAAGTGTGTCACCTTTAGTAGTAATATGTGAGTCTTCTGTGATCTGCTCCAGTCTGCCCAGCAGTGCCTCAATGTTGCTTTTAATCTGAGTCAACTCTGACTTGATCGCCTGGAGCTCAGTGCCTTGAACTGCTGATAGAGACAGACAGACAGAAAAAGAAAGATGTTCACACTCTGATTAATACGTTTCCAGACAGCAAAGGAGACGTGCAGATTTAACAGTTTCAGAATGTGACAAACTCTCAATGCATGTCTATTGTAGAGGTGATGGATTAGCATGAGGTGATGTGATACTTCAAACAGATCCAAACTAAGATAATAACTCAACCAAGGAGACAGACAACAGTCTGGGCCTGATTTCCACATATTCACAGTGCTTTCCATATTGTTGCAATAGTCTGCCTCACTGTTTCTGGAACTCCATTTTTAGTTTTGTTCTCATTTTAGAGCTACATTTATGTGGAAAAAAAGGCTGTAATGTGTATCATTTTCAACATTATTTCTATGTTTTACTGTGGTTTTGAACACTTTGTATTACTGGAATTTCTGCTGATGACCTGCTTTTTTCTTCAATTAGTAAACAAGTCTGTTCAAGATTCCAGTTCTGAACACAGTTTTTCACATCAAGCCCCTTAACTGCATGAACGTCAGAGACCTATAATTGTGTGTATATAAAGATACAAAAATTTACGTATTCTGCCAGAAATGTGAAGCTTTGTGTATTCTGTTGTAAAAAAAAATAACTTAATTGAATCACCTGCATATAAAAACATTTTACAACTTCCTAATGCAGGAATGATGTTTAATCTGAACTTAAATAGGTGACATATTCTGACTCAACAATGAACTGATGATCAGTAAATGAAAATCAGAGTATTTATACACAGGAAAACAAACTAGATGCTGCATGGTGGTGAGCAATGTGGCCTCACAGTAACAAGGTTGTTGGTTCAAGTCTCAGCTGGGGAGTTGTTCAAACAGTGGCCTTTCTGTGTCAAATTTGCATGTTCCCATGGTGTTTGTGTTGTTTCAAAAAGTTTAGTTACACACATTCATCCTTCCAACCTCCTTCTATTCCAACATATTTTCAGTTGCTTCTTTTAGTTGTCTGATAAATTTCTGTTTTATCCTTATCTTAATATATATATATATATATATATATATAGAGAGAGAGAGAGAGAGAGAGCTGTCCAGTTGGTTGTACTGTGGCCTCACAGCAAGAAGGTTGCCAGTTCGAGCCTCGGTTGGGGCGGGGGTCTAACCGGGAATCTTTCTGTGTGGAGTTTGCATGTTCTCCTCGTGTTAGCGTGGGTTCTCTCCGGGTACTCCGGCTTCCTCCCACAGTCCAAAGACATGCACCTTGGGGATAGGCTGATTGGAGACTCTAATTGTCCATAGGAGTGAGTGTGTGTGCATGGTTGTTTGTCTCTGTGTGTTGGCCCTGTGATTGACTGGCGACCTGTCCAGGATGTACCCCGCCTCTCGCCCATTGTGAGCTGGGATTGGCTCCAGCCCCCCCGCAACCCTGTTCAGGGAAAAGCGGTAGAAAATGGATGGATGGATATACGTATATATATATATATATATATATATATAATATCCTTACCTTATCTAATTTAACTTTTTCTTCTGTCTCCCTTTTCAAAAAAAAAAAAAACTTTGTCTTGTTCAGCATAAAAGCGAGCAGAATGACAGTCTCTGTGCATACTGTGGTGGGCAATTTTGCTTTGTCAAGAAGAACTTTATAAAAGTCTCCTTGATAACGTGAATTCTATGTTTATTTAGTATAAATGTTTGTGTTACAGACTTTGCATTTTTGTTAGACTTGACCAGAGACGATAGAAACAAAAAAAGACAAAAAAAAAAACACACACACAAAAGAAAAGGAAATTAAACTGAGAACAAGAGAAATACACCTGATAGAAAAAAAACAACCCAACAACAGATTCTGCATCATCTACAATACCTGTACTAAAACACAACATAAAGCATCATATGATACCTGCGCAACTGTCACGAGCACAAGATATGTATAAGCTAAAAAGAAACCATGTACTTCACACCCAGAAACACACACATGTAAAATGAACTGAAGATGGTCATTAGTAAGTGAACCTACAGTATAACTCAGCAACAGTCAGCATGCAGAGAATACAGAGTGCTCGCAGAAGCGTGATCTTGATTATCTGGCACAGCCGTTACAAATGTCAGAGGCAGGTCAGACTCAAGCACAGACCCTAGACACCCAGGGGAAAGGAAGGAGGGGTCCTAGCCAGACGCCCCAGTCAAAGCATAGAAACATAAAATATAATTTGAAAATGTTAGACAAAACATAGACTTGTTTTAAATGACCACCATCATCTGCATATTTTAATATCTGTTTAGATACTAAATCACATGCATTAATGTTGTTTTCATCTGATTAAACAATATACATTCCACTATACCAGGTACATTTTGGACCCAATTTTACCTTCAAAACTTTCTTTAATTAGCATGGCATAGATTCAACAAGCTGTTGTCATGCTTAATAAAGCAGTTGGAGATGAATTGTGTTCTGTAACATTATGGATTTACATGCTTGAAGTATAATCATCAGAAGATGGTACACTGTGAGTGTACCATAAAGGGAAAGACAATAATAACCCCCACCCTATTACCACCAACAGGTAGAATCCCAGATGCAAAGCAGGATGATTTGATGTGCTTTTGCTGTGTCTACCAAATTCTGACCCTACTATCTGAATGCTACAGCTGAATTTGGCTCATCAGACAAAGTACTTATTTCTGATCATTTTCTGTCCTGTTTTAGTGGTTCTGTGTGAATTTTAGGGTTTGTTTTCTGTATTTTGTTGGCAAAAGTGGAATGTACAAAGTGGTTTCCTTCTGCTGTTTTCCATCTGCTTTACGGTTGGACATGAGTCATTGTTTGAGTTACTACCTTTCTTTTGTCTTCAACCAATCAGCCCGTTTTCCTCTGACCTCTGACATCAGCGGATAACATATCAACTTACTGGATGACTGTGAAAATCCCAGTAGATCGGCATTTTCTGAAATACTCAGACCAGCTGATAACCTCATCAATAACCATGCAATCTTCATGGTAACTTCAATCCCCTGTTTCTCCTTATTATGAAGCTCAGTTTGACCTTAAGCGAGTCATGTTGACCATGTTGCCGAAATGGTTCCGACTGGTTGAACATATGTACTTTATAAAGTGGGGGGTCAGAGAATCTCAGTCTTATTTAGACATTTCTGGATATTTTAAATAGAGTCTCAAGAAGAAAACACAATAACAAAAACACATTTGATACAACTGCTTGTGTGATTGATCAAGACAAAGAAAAATGATGGCTGATTGATTCAGAGGTGGAAGTCTGTAAGCGAAGAGCACAACTATTTCAGCTATAAAGCTGCCATTTGTGCCTATTCTTTTAGGGCCACCTGTGTCACAACAATCTGAACAGACTTTGCAGTGACATGGTGGATGATTACAAAGTTAGAGTTGCGAGAGCAGCAGAAAAAAAAACAACAATGTTTAATGAGCAGGAGGCAAAAGTGACGCTGAATTCTGAACCCTCCACTGTCAGATATGTAAATAACGACCTTAGAGGCAGAGCGAGAGATTGCTTTGGGTTAGCTGGGAGGGACTTGTTGCTGAAAGTTTTAAAAAGCTACTAGTAAAAAAAAGAACATGTTGACATTTTCAAAAAATATAAGATGACTTTTAAATTTATAATGAGAAGAACTCACATTTCTGCTTGTTGCCATTGGTGGTGGAAATGACAGAGGCGTTACGTGCTAGTAGTTTGACTGGCAGAGATTTGACCCGTCGTACCAGAGGTACTGCCACCCGAGGACGTTTCACTGGCACCACCCGAGGGACAGGAGAGACTCTGCCACGGTACTCGAACAACCTGAAAAAAAACAGAAAGAGATAATAAAAGCAAGAAAAAAGAAAGAAAGGAAGAAATGGTGAAAGGAAATGTGTAAAGAAAATCAGAAAACAATTAAGGAAGAAGGGGAGAAAAAGAAAGGAGAAAGAGACATGAAGAAATTATTTTAGAATTAAGTTCAGGAGAAAGCAAAGGGTAAGAAGCTGAGAGGAAGAAAATGAAGATTATACTACCCCAAGCATAATGATTAAAAAAAAAAAAAGAAAATAAAAGAAGCATGGGTCAGTATGATTTATTGACCCATCCAAAGCTTTTATTGCAGAAATACAGCCCAGGTGAACTCCATAAACAAGCTAACCACCTTTGAAAAAAAATCTGTGAAGACTACAAAAAGCACATCATGGACCACATTGGACCAGATGTATGAGCGATGGGAAGGGATAAATCCCACTTTCTGATGAGTCAGAACGAGGAAAAGAAACAGAACAAATATGTCAGGAAATCTGCGCATTAGCTGCTCAGCCACAGTCATGTCAGTCTCTGCACCCTCTTCAGCCTCTTCATCTTATGCTGGGTCAGTCTGACATGCTTCCATCTCTGGATTTTCTCCACATCTCTTACAGTGTGTGTGTGTGTGTGTGTTTGCTTCATTACAGAAATCAGAACTCATTCCCTAAGTGGAAATGAGTTCAACCTACTTTGTTGGCTAACAGCGTGTGGCACTATGCCTGCCCTGCCTACTTGTCATCAGCTAAGCCTTTTGGATCTTCTTGGGGTGGGGGTAGGGGGGTGTGTGTCTCATGCTCAGTTTTACATAGCTTATGTATGTTAACATGGAGGCATTCTGATTACATGTCCAGACCAAAGGAATATCAGCTCTTCTCAGTACTTGTTCCAGATGTTTAATATTTACACTGCATTGATAACAGTGGCAGCTGCATGGTGGCGCAGGTGGTTAGCTCTGTGGCCTCACAGCAAGAAGGTTGCCGGTTTGAGCCTCAGACGGGGCGGGGGTCGAACCGGGAATCTTTCTGTCAGGAGTTTGCATTTTCTCCCCGTGTTAGTGTGGGTTCTCTCCGGGTACTCCGGCTTCCTCCCACAGTCCAAAGCTTTTATCAACTTATGCTTAGTTCAAACAAAATAGGGCTGTGATACCCAAAATGTATTATAATTGATGCAGCCCTTACGATTGCATTCAGTGGGGATGATGTCTAAAAAAACATTGCAAAACATTTCAAAATCTATAAAGTTATTTTAAATTGCCTGGTCCATATACACATAGGTGTGATGGGGACATTTGTTTGTTGGGGGGGGTTGGAAAAAGGCTGGAATGTACGGCTGTTTATGTTGTGATACTGTGTCTTGTATCCAGGCCCCTGTTTATAAGCCATTTATGGCTTCTGGGGTATCCCATTTTAACAGCCCTTGAATTATAAATTGGAAATGGCTTTGATAATGTATGTCATGTAAAATAAACAGATGATGATGATGATGATGAAAGACATGCACATTGGGGATAGGCTGATTGGAGACTCTAAATTGCCCATAGGAGTGAGTGTGAGTGTGCTTGGCTATCTGGCTATGTGTGTGTTGGCCCTGTGATGGACTGGCGACCTGTCCAGGGTGTACCCTGCCTCTCGCCCATTGTGAGCTGGGATTGGCTCCAGCCCCCCGCGACCCCGTTCAGGGAACAAGCGGTATAGAAAATGGATGGATGGATGGATAAAAGTGGCTTTTGAGTCTGTTTTAATCACAGACCTTGGACTTATTTCTTTAAACTTTATTGCACTGATCAAACATGTGTTAACAGTTGCATAATGGACTAATTTACACTAATCAAATTTTACATCCTAATTTTGTGACAATCTAGCGTTTCTAGCTTGTAACTATAGCAAATGCATCCTGAACACTGCTGTGGCCCTGAGGTTATATGTCTCAGCTTAGATTGATGAAAGACTTAGATTTAGAAAGAGCTATTTGAAATACGAGTCCACTTTGTGTTTTTTTCATTTCTTTTTAAAAGGCATTCTGACTTGATGGGCAGACATATCAATCTGCATCCTTCAGTTTGATCTGGAATGTAAATCAAGGGTATCAGACAGCCTCTCAAAATGTTTCTTTTTTCTTGGCACTATAAGGGGTCATGTTGACCTGCATGATTTATTGTTAGTCCTTTTTCATTATGAAAAGGCACAAAACATTAAGCCATCTGCAGTGACTGTAAGACTTCTGGCTTTATGTTGTCACAAGTCTCCATAAATCTGAGCTGAAATGATTAAATGGAAGCTGAAGAGAAGCATTTTCATAAAACAGAACAGTACATAAAGGAAGAGCATTAATGCCCAAATTATGTTTTATTAAATAAGCATTTTGTACTTAGATTTACCAAAACACCATGAGTTTTGTGTACCTTAACTTTTGACTCATGGCTTGTTTGCTGCTGAGAGAATTATGTCTTTGATTTGTTTGCTTTAGTAACTTTAATTACATGTCATCTAATCTTGGATTAAAAGAGTTATTTCTGAAGAAAGGTCTAAAAGGAGATCATAATCAGCATAACTTGGTTTTTACAAGTGATTTATTGAATACATTCAATTGCTACAATGTAACTGACTGATTAGCTGTTGCTGTTAACAAGCAACCGAACATGTAGACATTGCAAAGCAAGAGAGATTATATTTTTCTTCATCAAATCAATGGTTTTAGGAAAAAAAATGTATTTTGCTTATTTTATTAAAACAAACTAAAAAACTATCATAACACAAGCACTACAGACACTTAGGAGTTTAAATTTTGTGAACTCTTGTGAATCAGACTTGAAAGCATCCTTTTAAAATAGTAATCAGTGCAATGTAACACTTGTGGTTTTGAGGACAGAAAAGAGGCACCTTGCACATGAAAGCCACATATTGGCTCTAAAGAACCTGCCATGTGTTAAACAACCCCCATGACAGTTTGTCTCTGGCTGTTTGTGCTTTGTTCTGAGTAACTACAGGCCATATAACTGGAATGCTGGTGTATAATTCACAGAATTAAGAGACATGACAACTGCTTTTATCTGGAAGAAGGAGACACCACAAGCACCATCTGGCTGTTTGATTTCCGAGCAGGCTAAGAGTGATACACTCTGACATTGGTCAAGCTTTATGAGGATTGTTAATTTCTTCTACAAGCGCACGTGTCTATTGTAAAATATAAAACCTAAAAACTCCCAAACCACTGATGGCATTAAATAACCCCATTTATTTTAGCTATAAAAGTTATTTTGCTTATTTTATGACTTTACATTACATTTACATCTTCATTGGTCATCGCTGCCCTCTGCTTTGCTACAGTGTTATATTATGTACATCGTTTAGAAGCACAAAAATGTCCCACATTGCCATCCATATGTTTTTTATGTATACATAATCATCATGTTGGTTAAAAAAAACACAAACAATTTTTTTTTTTTATCTTTTTAGCATCCGCAGAGACTTTCATGTAAGCCCAAAACTTTGTTTGAAGTATGAGGAATGCCAGCACCGTAGATTCAGCTTCTTCCATTTACCTTCACGGCTCTGATGTCTTTGATGATGATATTCTGCCGGCCTTGCCAGCACGATAATGGTTACCACATGGCAATAACGACATCAGAGGTTAGAGTGACTGGATTGTACTCCTGCTCAATTATTAGTGTCTTTCTTTTGGGGTTAGGGTAAAGATGATGACTACATTTTGGATGAAATCAGAGCTTTTATACAGGTTTCCTCTGTTATTTGTTTTTCTTTTTCACTCCATATGAAAAAATCTGCACAAAGCCTTCAGTTTTTGGTTAAATACTGTAAGGATTAAAGGGAATGATGTCTACTTTGTAAAAAAAAAAAAAACTTTTAAAAATGCAGTGCATGATGATAAATGTAAAGTAAACTAAAATCTTGCATTTACTTCTTAACCCTTAGAGGATGAGCAGGATGGTTGCGTGCCACAAAGACAACACAGACAAACTTTTGGTATATTTGGAAAACACACTCCTAATGTACATGCTCCACCTGTTGGCACAAAGGCAAACATCTGGCATACATCCTCAGCTTTAAAATCCTGTACTACATGGAGCACAGAAAGGTACTCATAGGAAATATTTTCCCCAAGAAGTATTTAAAATGTATTAAAAGGACTGTCTTACTAATACAAATAAATATGTCCTCTGTATCTTTAATTGTGGAAACAAAAAAAGACTTAAACCATTTTAATTTGGCTTGTTTCAGCCAAGAATCATGTAGAACTTCATTCAAGCAGTTTACAGGATGTGGCATTGAACAGCTATCTTCAGTAAAACACAAGGGAAGAGGTGTGTTTAATAAAAAACAGTTAGATTATGTTGCTCTCTGTGATGGCCCTGGGATGTACAGGTGATCTATTCAGGGTGCACCTGCCTCTCGTAATTACTGGGATAGGCTCCATTCCTCTGCCACCTTAAATTGTATTAAGCCGTGTAGAAAATTAGTGAATTGAATAATTTAATCAATAATAATTCAATCAATCAATCAATCATACTTTATCGTCACTTACAGTGAAATTCTCTTCGGGCCAAGGTTTACACAAACATAACACATTACAAAGATAGGTCCAGGCAGCAGCCAATTTGCGGCGCACCTTTCAAAGTAGGGGGGGCAGAAAGGACCACATGAGGAAGGTCATCTGAGATGAGAAAAACAGCTGAGTATTCTATTCTGCATGTTTATGCACACTAGTATAC
>JBAMHV010105614.1:0-19322 GCA_037177535.1 Pseudomugil gertrudae
GTTTAACTTGTTTAACTTTGGAGTACTTTGATTTAGTCTGGTTGTGTTTTGTAATGGGTTTTCTGTTTGTTTGTTTTCCTTAGTTGTTGGTAATCCTGATTAATCTTAGAGTATTTAAGTTATTTGTTTCTGTCAGATTAATCTGGTTATCTTGTTTTTGTTTTCTTTATTGCTTTATTGTTTTGCTGCATAGCAGCTAGTGATTGTGATCTGAAAAACAAAACCACGCAATAAAAGCTAGTGGTTCAACTTAATAAGTGGTGGAGTCCCCCCTTTTTTTGTGCGTCTATTTCCCTAGCTGAGCTGGGACGTAACACCATCAAAATATTTTGGGAAATCCTGAAGCCAGATGGTGACGCTATGCCATTTTGATGTGGGAAGGGTTAGAGTTAGCTTGTTGGTTAACACTCTCCCTGATGGCATTACTGCTGAGGCAGGTGCAGATTTTTGTGTTCGCTAAAATTTAAGCAAGGCAAGGGCATTATCTTTATGTTGTTTACCCCAAGTAACAGCATCTGTCTTCAGAGGTTGGTGTGATGGAATACATATCTTTTTTTTTTTTTTTTTTTTGTGAGTGATTGTGCAGGCTAGTCAAATGAGGTGTTGCAGTTGATACCATTATTCGTTAAGCCCTCTGATCATGCCATGTTGTGCAGGAAGACTGTTTTGTTGTTGTCTCCACAAAGTCACACTGTGCCTTTGATACCTTGAACTAGACTGAGAGCTTCTTCACTGGCTTCCTTCATATTCTGCTTGTTCCTGTCATTATAGAGGGACCGTAGGGGTTTTGGACAAATGGCTGGTACATGTGATTGAGTTGGCTTAAATGATGCACCATGACCCCCAAAAAGACTACAGCCAATAGAATTAATTGAATCTGTTGAGGACATCATGGATAAAAACAGATCCTGCATTGATGGGCTTTCCTGCATCAACTCCTTTTGTGAAAACCTTATTCAAGTAGCATGCCGCACTTACATGCTTGTTATACCCAAGCCTCACTGCAGCTTCAACTTTAAAGAGAATTGCAGCCACATGCGGGCAGGATTCCCCCAACCTTAAATATTTAAAAGGCAATTTAAGAAGTTGGGTCAGATTAATTAACATATAATTACAGCAAATCTCCAATCACTACGGAAGCATTTATCTGCCACAGCAAAGTAAAAATATTTTAACAGTTTCTTGTTAAAATGAAACATATCTAGTTAAAATGAGATTCATATTTTCAAAAAGGTGAAAACCAGCTGCTTATCCAAGAAGTCCCCAGTGAAGTCATCTAAGTCTCTCAGTTTTTGAAAAAGGTTGATCCAGTACTGTGCATGGTGTTTCCTTATGAAAGCCCACCAGCTTTCTATATGTTGTCTGTGCTGGATCCTAAAATGAAGCAGTCCCTAGCATAGTTGTCATGATCAAAACGTAAAAATCTTTGAATGTCTTCCATTATACCATTCTCTGTCCCCATGTTTGTGTAGCAGTACACAGCTGTGTTAGGTTCTTGATTGAATGTGATGGATACAGCTGTGTTCTATTAGGTCCTTGGGCTTTTTCCTCCAGGCAGCCAATTGTGGTGGAGGAACTGCCCAATAAAAGGGTAAGCAGGCTAAAGCACTGCATGGCTTGCTGGCTGGTAGCTGGGCTAAATCATTCTCTGGCTTCCTTAGTGTTGGCTTCAGGCTGGTAACGGGTAGGCTGACCATCAGTGCTTCATCTCACTTCGCTGTCCCTCCATAATATTACTTATGGTTTATTTCTTAGGACTCCAGGGTGTTGGCAGCTGGTGAGGCCAGATCCTAGCAGCTGACGGCTGGATATATGCAGTGACTGAGATTCACTGCAGCACCTGGGCTGCAGGAGAAGAACTAAGTGGAAGCTCTTCATTGGACAGGCCGCTTGAAGGACCACTGCTCGGCTGAGATTGTTCTGCTTACTTTGGACTGATCCGACTTCACCTGGCTTCTGCGCTGTGGCGATCCTTGATCCCCAGTTACATCGGACACCGGACCCATCTTTCCAGGGGTGAAAAGACTGCTATCAGCCCATTGCTGCGTGCATGGCACGTGTCTGGAATGGCTCGGGTTTCATATTTCTTTTATATTCTTATTAGTTAAAGAAACAAAATTTTATTTTATATTTTTTATTATCTTCCAGGTGCTGAGACTGAGCGGTGTCCGGTGGGGTCACCATGGGACGCTCCTTTTGTTCCAAGGGGGTCCCAGGATTGGACCCTCTCCCTGTGGGGGTGGGGGGGTTATGTCATGATTTGGACACTTTTTTTTTTCCCCATGTTCCGGTTCAACCTCGTTTTCTGTTCATCGATTTCACCTGTGTTTTTGAGTATGTCCTGGGTCTTGTTTAGTTCAGTTGGTATTTAAGACCTTGGGTTTTCACTTGTGGTTGCAGGTTCATTAGTAGTCTTTTTAGTAGCTTTTATAGTTGTAGCTTTAGTAGTTGTCATAGTCATAGCTTTTGTTTAGTTCTCTTTTGGTCAATAAATTTATCTGCAATCCTTCACCTTCCTGCCTGTGATTGACCCCACCTCCCTAACTCCGAACCATGACATACTTGCATTCCAAAATGTAAAACAGCAGATTGTTTGTTTTCAGTATCTACGTTAAAATGTAATCGTTCAGCTTGTGTAGTTCTCTGTAATTATGTTTAGAATTATAGAATCTTTATGATTGTCACTCAGAGATCAATATTTAATCAATGAAAACCCTATCTAAAGTAAATTGGGGAAAATGCAAACAAGATATTAGTCAGATTTTAATCCTTCAATTGCATTAGAGTTTTAGTTTGATAATAACCATCAACACCCATCAACAATCAGTTCTGACAATGACATAAGTTTTGGGTTTTACACATGAATGCATATTTGAACTAGTTGGTATGACTTATGTTAAAATGGAGCTGATATAAATGGTTCATTAAGGCCAACATTGTAATGTTCTGCAGGCAACAATTTAGTACAGACAACAGAATGTACCACACAACTTAATGTAGAATAATCCATTGTGTAGGATAAATGTATGTTATATGCATGAAATCAAAGTGTAGAGTTACATTTCAAGCTAGTTCTCGTTCCAAGCTGTACTTATAGGTTACCACTGCGGATCAACTCAGTATCAGTGTTAAATGACTGCTAAACTTATGTAGGTAACTTGCTTCGTATGGCTTACTGTCATTCCTCAGTGCAACAATGCGTTGCTCCGACAGATTCAGTCTTCTCAAAAAGGCAAAGTGGCTACAGATCCCTCTCAATCTTCTTGATCAGTTCCCTCCAGACAGGAATCAAACGTCCCGCGAGAAGGCGACTTTAAATCTATCATGTTATAACGAGATAACTTTAATCATTTAGATGAGAAGATACTGTGAGATTAATTTCATTTTAACGAGTGTCTCATAACGAGATATGAATCTCGTTTTAACGAGAAACTTACAAGTATTTTGACATTGCTGTGGCGGTTAAACGCTTCCGTAAATCACAGCAATAGTTTACTGAAGCATTGTTACACAATGAGCAGTGCAGCAGTGACGAGTTATGTTTGAAGAAATTTTAACATTTAAATATATTAACTGTCATTTCTTTTTAACCCTTTTACTACACACGATGTAGCACCATCTTATGTTAATTTCAAAGTACTGCAGCTCCTCGCTGCTTCCTGCTGCATTCAGCATTCACACTGAGCCCGTTCCAATACCTACATGGTGCTCAAAGGGTTACAGAATAAAGACAATAATGTAATAAGGGGAGGGTCATTTTACTGTTGTAGATTAATTATTATACTGAAATTATAAGTGTAACATGGAATCACAAGGATAATGTAACAAAGCCATTTATTATAGATCATAGCATCAAGTTAATAAAACACAAAGCCATTAGTAAACCAACTAGTAAAAAGTGTTACAAAATAATGATAATCTGAAAGTTGAGTTTACCCATGTTTTTAAGGCAACTGTTGAACTTACATGTTTAAGTTGATTCAAAAGCAAAGCTTTTGTATTAAATCTGACAGTTCATAAACAATCACAGTCCTATGCCTGCATAACAGACTGTGTTAAAGTTTTTTTTTAAAATAGTTTTAAAGTAAAATTTGTTTTAATAGTTCATAGTTGTATCGTTAAAGTATATTTACTTCTAGAGAGTAAACTTCGAAAACTATCACTTGACACCATATTAGTCACATGGAGCTTTTTTTCTCTTATACACTATTTTATATTGCTGTAAAATACTAAATCTGGCTGTCAAAAGACTGATGCAGATTTAAAATGCTTAAAAATCACTTGCACATTTTAGTGCAATGTAAGACTTAACAGGACATTATTGCAGAAAAAGTGTCATGTTTTCTGTGCGTTAATATTGGGCCAAAATTTTATATTCTGCTGTTCTTTAAGGAATGTGTTAAAAATGTTCAGGCTCAGAATTATTTTTTGCCGTCACCCATCACTCAGTTTCACCATCCCTAGACGCAGGATCAAAAGTCACTTTGAGGACTTTAATAATAATCTCACTTGACAAGGTTGTTTTAACAAAGGCTGGTGAGGACACATGGGGAAAAAACACACTGGCACAAGACAAAGGACACGCAGACTATTTAAACACCTGAAGGTAATAGGAAACAGGTGGACACAATCAGGTAATCTGGGAAGACAAACTGGTGACACATTAGGAAGGGCAAGGGACCTGAAACAAAAGGTGAGTTAACATAAAAAACATAAAGAAAACACAGGAAATGACGAGAAAAACAAGCCCAAAAACAAGACAATACCTCACCGCTGTGAGATACATATGCGGCCATAGATCAACAAAGAGCCTTACAAATTGTTTCCCTCCCTTTAAAGCAGAATACATAGACCTTATCCTTATTCCTGTTTAAACATACCAGTTACAGCAAAGATGATTTTACTAAAAATCTTTTTTAAATTTAGCTCCCAGAATAATACATACTAATTATAATTGATATGGACAGTCTACACATACAAAGAGAAGGATGGGTTGAAAATCTGAAAGAAAAAACACACACAGGATTTAAGGAGCATTGCAGCTGCTGAAGTGAACTTGACCAGAAATAATTTTGATTTCAGTGGTGACTTATTTACAGATGACATGAACTGTAATGGGTACAAGGTTTGCTCCATCTAATGCAAATATTTTCATGGCAGACTAGAAAACTTCACCTTTACAAAACTGTGAAAAGTAGTAATTATAATAGTGGTTTCTGGATGACATCTGGGGTGTGTGAAGCAATTCAGAGCAAACAAATTTTCTGAGCATACTAAATATCTACAATGCATCGATTTCACTGAAATCCACCAGAAGTATACACAAAAATAGACCGACAACCACATAAGGAACAACCTTCCCTGACACCCACAAATTGGATATAAATAAATTTTTTTAACCAGACACTCGTGCACATTTACACAAATTAAGCTTCCACCCTTTTTAACACTTTTGCAGACCTAGTAAAGTCTCAGCTGCTGAGATTTTATGGAACCTGTGCATAGACTGATTTCACGGCAACAAAGCTGCCATTTCATTCCTTGTCCAGCAGAAGGTACTCTCATACCACTCAGAAAAAGCTTTTCTGAAGACTAAACCCTTCACTGTTCCCCTCATTTTCCCTTTGTTTTTCCTTTTCCCTTTGTAATTACATATCCCCCTGATTGCAGAGGATTTAATTACATGTAAAGTGTATGGTCTCCAATATGTTGGTAAAACAAGTAAAACTATTAGATTCACCCAACATTGGTATAAGAATCAAGGATGTGTGTCTGAATCACAACATTTAGTTCAGCAGCTTTTGGCTTAAAGCACACAAGATGCCTGAAAGGGCCACACTCATACTGTATATCATGTGAAAATAGAATAAACAGCATAAAATACAAAACAGTGCAGATCAAATCTATCTCAAATACATCATACTGCATTGTATTAAAGTGCAGTGCAGTGTGAGTGCCTGTCTGCAGGTGTTTTAATGGGTGGGTGGGAGATGTGTGAGCACACGTTTCTGCAGGGTACCCCTCTGTTGCTTAAAAAAAAGCCCTCTACAACATGAGTTTAGTGGTCTTTATGTCAGCCCACAAACATCTGCAGGAGCTTGCACTTCGTTTATGCACATAGTTTCAGTGATTTTCAGTGCATCATTTTCATGCGCAGGTAACAGTCATACTTTGAAGCAGGAATGAACCCAAATTACTTTCACCAGAAGGCTGCAGAAAATTAGGAATTTGTGAAGAAGCTAAACAAATGACCATGAGCGAAGGTCCATAAAGTACGTATATTAAAATATAGACAGAGGTTTACAGAGTACCTTGGCACATGTGCCAGCCTCCACATATCCATGTCTGACTGTGCAGCATAAAAGCACCTTGCTGGATGCTCTGAAAGTCGGCCTACAATGCCAACCCCCTCACGTCGCCAGAATATGGTTTGAGTCATATTTGAAACCCCATGATTCAAAGTTAAATTAAGGTAGAGGGCCCAAAGGACGGCCCAAATTGGGAACATGGTGTTCTTGATGGACAGACCAACCCAACAATCATCCCTCCCTGTGCTTTATTATTATTTATTCCTAAATAAGCCTTTTATTCAAGCAGTTTCCTTTAAAACTTCATTGATCCTGGTGACAGAGAATAAGTTTAAAATTTCAGAAGAAAAACAAAAGAGCAAGTAAATATATTCACAATATAGTACTAATATTCTGCATTTATTTATACAAGAATTTAAAAAAAAAAAAAAAAAACTTAGTAGGCTTGACAAAATCAGACCTGATGTCCTCTACAGGGGAGTAATGTGTACTGGCTTACTCATAAATTCACACAAAAGCAAGGATGAAAATGACAGGTTCATCATTTGTTCTGTAATGTATACATCTTATTGCCATTTTTACTGAGTTATACTTGTAATCCTGTTCATTCTGGTACTGCATAGAAGTAAATCTGTGTCAGTTTTGATGTCATGAGATGGAGACAGCAACACTGAAAGCATGGTGTAGTCTTAATACAGTGCAGCTTTTTCTACAGTTGGTTGACAAACTAAATGTAAGTGTGATTTCTGTCAGTAGGAAACTATGAGTATTTGTGTTAAAGTATGGAATATTCATTTTGTACAAACCATTTGAAAGCTGATAATTGTCCTGTTGCATAAAAAAATGATTAATGTAAATACAGTATTTGAGAATATTTAGGTTTCCAAGAAGCTTTATATGTTCATTTCTCAGTTTTACCCTATCCCAACCGGCTTTGGTAAAAAGTCAACGTGTGCGGTCTTTGTGGTTATTTTGGAGAGTTAACCTAGTGTCGACTCCATCAAGACACTGGAGGTAGAGGACATGACATTGTTAGAGTAATGTAGCCCATAAGAGACCAGTTATGAACAATGAATAGTCCAATTGCTTCTCCCCCCTAAATAATTAAAGCTGACCTGATGTCAGACCCTTCAACTTTGGCATTGTTGAGTAATGCTTCAACAGGCCGATTGTGCTCTTTGATGTCTGGGGACTCAAAGTCACTGTGCTCGTCACAGATAGTGTAGTACACAGCAGGTCACACTGAAATCACAGCCAGATATTGTGACCTTGTTTGACTTCATTAACTGACCATTGTTGAAAATTCCTCATATGAAACAGCCTGAAGCAGGACTCTGGCATCGTGCACACCGCCTGGAAAACTGCCACACATCCCAAAAGTTTCCTTACCCATTGACCACTCCAATAATTTGTGTCCTCTTTTGAAAGCATCATTTTGGTCTGATTGCAGATGTACAGGAAAGATTCCCTTAACGCACAGACTGCTGCATGGTAAAATTCAGAACCATGGAGTCCCACCAACATCTGGAACGCGAAAGTGCCCAGGTGATAGACATCCCGAACAAGAGTCTTAACAGCATTAAATGAAAAATGGACATGTCACTACATTTTTTTTGTCAATATAAAATCCAAATATGTACAATGTTAAGTTGCACTACATCTTGTAGCCAACGGTTGCTGTTCTCTGCATTTGACTTAATTGCATTTGCCATTAACAGGAGACCTCTTCATTAAAAAGCTCCATAAATTTGGAAGAACCACAGACACACATGTCTCCATTGTTGACAATTCTGCAGTCTGTACAAGCGCTTCCTCCATTTCCCTTCTCTATCAGGATGCGTACCGTTTATGCACGCAAATAGAAAACATAATGACGCAGAACCTATGCACAGAACTGATTAGGTTCTGGAGCTGAAGCAGCTAAGCACTGGCTCTCGCACGTGGAAAGACCCTAAAAGAGAGACAAGCAGCAGGAGGATGTCTGATCTGGACCAAAACCAAACCAACAGCAGAGGATGCAGAAGTCAGAGTGAGAGGTAGGAAGCAATTCAAATTTATCAAGCAGCAGTTCTATCTGATCCTGGAGGCTGGAGAATGCTACCGGAACAACCTGCATTTTGCCACCAATATAACTGTTCTGGTAACTTCTGTTACAGTAGTTTGCACGGTAACAGAAATTAATGAAAATCCTCCTGCTGAATGTTCTGGTCTAAATAATAATAATAATAATAATAAAAAAGCCACCAAAACATTAGAACATTAATTATTTTCCTTAAAACTAGCAGAAAATGATTTTACCCTCACTGCAAATTAGATTAGCCAAATGTATAACTGAGCAGCTGTTTGCAATAAACAACAACCATTAAAATAGTTTAACACCTTAGAAGTTTCTTCAAATTCAACTGAAAATGAACTAAACATCCCATAAGCAAATTAGGTGTGGTTTCAACATTGCCTCATAAAATACAAGTAAGGTTTTTATAAGATGCATCAGGTGTGCTTCAGATGGAAAACATCAATGAATAGACTGTTGGCACAGGCATCATATTACATGTTAGAGATGCTAAGTCAAGAGAATTGTCCAAAACTTTAAAAAGGTGATCACAGCATCGCACTGACAAGGAAAAAAGGTATCTGTTCTTAGAGATACACTTTACTATGACCCTGAAATTCTTCAACAGTATCCTCTACAGAACAGCTGACAGCCAGATATATTTATTATATTTATATTATGAGTAATGGGGAGTTGAGGTATTTTTAAAATATGCAGCGGTGTTGGTCTTCCCCATGGTTTTAAAAGAGTTAGATTTCACCACAATTATTGTCCCTAAACTAATTTTACCCAACAGTCCATTCTATCATTTATATGGAGGCAGAATAAAATATTTGTATTAGAAATTAATTCATTTTATTTAACACCAAGTCAAAAATGAGACAGGGTTGACAGACTACAGCCAGCAGATGGAGCTTTTTTAATGTGTCAAATGTTTCTAACACAGTGGGTCATTTCCAGGCATCTGTGTCAAATCTGCTCAATGTTTCATGAGGTTTCGGTTTCACCATCCTTAAGCTGCACAGGGCGGCAGCAAAACCACCAACCCCGATCAGGAAACAAACGGTACAAACCAGAGGAAAAAAGGAAGACACTCACTCAGCGTCTCACTACATGATCGAGATATAATCTTATGGAGGTAGGTGGTGCAGAGGTCTCAAACTCATGAGTCAAAAATAAAATATAAGATGGGCAATATTTCATACACTGATCTCATAGGATCATGTGGGTGAAATTGCAGCGCAGAGAGGAAATTTACTGACTCCTTCAAATTTTTATATACAGAAATTGTTGGTAGCATAAACATCCTTTTAAATACAGCAACATATTTCCCAATCCTAACATTAGTCATGGCTATGAATAATTACATTTATTCTGTGGTAAATGTTTCTGTTCTGAGCCTTTTGTAATGTTCGTCTTCACTAGATTTTTGGTTTCAATTAGCTTTCAGACAACTTGCAGATGCATAGCCAGTTGTTGTACTATCTGAAATTGTGGAGACAGGGTTTTACATTGCAGCTCATCTCTCACAGTGCAGCAGTGACAAGAACACAAATGCAGGCGCAAATGTGTAGCCCCTACTTAATCACTCACAACAAAGCTGCAATCAAGATAAAAACCAAGACAGGCTGTGACTCAAAAAGCTGGTAAAGAGGAGCTGAAATGATCTCAGTGAACATGAGGGGTATAAATACTCTAAGGAGCTCTAACGAGACACAGCTGAGGTGGAAACCAGGTGAACTAATGACAAGAAGCAGAAAAGAAAGGAGAAATAAACAAAACAGGACTACAAAATCAAAAACCCAAGCCCTAAAATCAAGCTTATCACATATAAAACAGTTACTCAAAGTGCTTGGTATAAATTCTAACTTGTATAGAAAAGGCTTTAAAACAAAGCACCTTGTGCATCCACATGAACACAATCAAATTGGATGCAATATTCTAATTCTTTAACTTAAAAATGTATGAACTGTGTTTAAATGGAAGATTTTCCATGTCTGATGTGAATGTTGGTAAGTGTAGTCAATTAAAACACATGCTTTAAATCTTAACAGGCTGTAAAATCTGTTAGGATGTTGCTGTTACTGGTTAGATGTGGGTTCAAGATGGCATATTTGCACAGCTCTGTGAGCAGGAAAATGTTTTTAGTCAAACACAAACGTCAACTTTACTGTTTTAACTGAGTGCATTTGCAATCAGCACTAACATAAAACACTAATATTTACATGAAAAGTGCAGAATTTTCCTCTAACTCTGTTATATCAACTGGGGAACATAATGGAGTCCTGAGCACATGTGTCTAAATCTTGCACAACAAACCAAACATTACAAATGTTCCTGCTGCTGCATTGAAATGCATAAAGCGGGACCTGAGGTGTCCACAGGGTATGTATGCAAGCCCCTGTTGACTCACATGACACGCAAAGCAACTCTTCTTTATATCAAGCTGACTTTTAGATTAAAAAATTGGGTTTATTTCCTGTTGGATGAACTGGAAAGTGATTAAGATTAGCTTTAAAGTGTCTGAATAGGTTGGCTGCAGAATATCTGTCTGATCTAACCATACTGCATCAGCCCTCCTCTTCACGTCATTCAGCCAGCCAGATGGTCTTAGAGCAGGGGTCCTCAGGTCCTCGAGGGCCGGTATCCAGCAGATTTTTGTTGTCTCCATTCTCCGACACAGCTGACTGAAATTACTTAATAGGGTATAAGAAGCTGTTGGGTCTATTTGATTTGCATCAGGTGTGTTAGTGCAGGTAAATAGCAAAACCTGCTGGATACCGGCCCTCGAGGACTGGATCTTGACACCCCTGTCTTAGAGGCTCCTTGATCGAACTTCACACGTAAAAGAGAGTGAGCCTCTGCAGTTGCGGCTCCCACTTTGTGGAACACGCCGCCCATAAAGGTGCAGTCAGTAAATGCTCTGGCAGGCACCCTGTTGGAGTTTTATGTTGTATCTTTGGATGCTTGTGTTTGTACGTTTTCATATTTTAACTTGTGCAAAACACTTTGAAGACAGTGGCTGTATAAATATGCTATATAAATAAAATTGATATTGACATTGGTAAGTTTAGTTTTTGAACATACAGAAAATATTCTGGTGGGTGAAACGTCTGTAAAACCAGAACATGTTTGTATTTTTCTTTGCTTATCATCAGGGTTGTTTTATTGTGTTACACATTTAAGAACTCCTCCTGATACCAAAGGAAAAGAAAGTGAAGATAAAAGAAAAAAAAGGGAATTAAAAGGGTATTCAGATGCTAACCATGCAGATTATTACTGCATGCCCTTATTGTCCCCGTCTCATAGGGATGCTATAACAACTTACCACACATTCAAAATGCTGTACCTGTGAAATTATCCTCAAGGACACCAATTTAAAAGTGATCAGTGCCGTATTCACTCTTTTCCTTCCATTTCCAAACCATTGTTAATCATCCCCTCTCAACTCTATTTTCTCTCAAGATCACTAAAATCCGAATGCTCTGTAATTCTAATTATAAGTGGACCATGATCCCAGATAATGACATTTAAGTGTATGCATGCTTACAAATACTCAACTCTACCATTTATCATAAAGCCATTAGCCTGAGTGTGATTTCCAAAGTGCAAAAGCGGAGCGGCCCTCTTCCTTCATAATAGTGATAATTTCAGCCTTTAATGTGCTGCTTCGCTGTTCATCGGTTCATTAGCAAGCAGCCTAAATAAATGGAAAAGTTTCTTTATAAATGAAGCTTCGAGTACAAACCATGTGAAGACCACAATATTACAACATATCAGTTGTAAGCAATAATTTATGGACATTAATCAGTGATAAAGTTTGGAATTACAAGGCTTTACGGCAAGCTGTGGCATAAATAAACGATTTAGGTATTACCACATCATATTATCATTTAGGCTGTAACGGTAGGCTACCTGTTCCAGAGTAACAAGTGATTAAAAGAAATAAATTGAGGATTGAATATTAAAAATGATATTTAATGTCAGATTTTTAAATGTATGGAACTATTATGTTAATTGATTGGCAAACTCAAATTCATTGATAGTGTGGGACTTTTTTGTGTAATCTGTAGTTGACTATAAGAACCCTGTTCCTTTCAGTGAGTATTTCTGTTTGATCCTTCCAAAGCAAAGTGCCTTATTTTAGCCACATATCCAAATGAATCAATGTTTTTTATAAGCCATCGGATGGAGGAAGTCACTGAATAAAACAGACACATTATTTGAATCAGCAGCTCTCTGTGTTAAGTCCTTGATACAGCCGGCATATTCTCCTGATTGCACTCTGCAAAACAACTGATAATGAATCTGTTTGCTAAATGTGAGAGCCTGTCTACACTTTAAGAGGGAATCTGGTGGATATCAGCTAAAGTGTAGACAAGCTCTCACATTTAGGGAACAGATTCAAACCAGTATCATAATACAACCTTAATAAAGTTGATGTGATGCAAAATGCTTCAGAAATTGTATCAAATCTTATATGTTTGGCTTTACAGGGTTAAACAACATTAAGGTAATGAGTATTTTAAAAAGAAAAATACAAAAAGATAAAAATATGCTAAGGCAGACACAACGGCTGAATAAGGTGTGTTGGAGCCCGAAAACATTTAAATCCTGCAGGACTGTGGCCCTCGAACTGGAGCTCGACCTCACTGCTTGTAGAAGCTACAGCTGATTTTATTTTAATCTCATTACGAAACATGTTTTTACACAGTATATAATGTGGCAAAAGAAGTAGTTTTATATTAAAATGACTAATTAATTGTGCATATGTACACGTCCAGGCTTTTTCAGTTGGTGGAAGCTGCTAATGTTAACTTATAAACGTGCTGTGATGCTTTCTCTCTGCCAACACTGGCAATCACGTAAATAAAACTGCATGGCCAGAGGGAAAAACTGGGATACCTCCGCTGGCTGCATACAGAACAAATGGATCAAAACTACAGAAGATAAAATAGACATGAAGCATAAGAATGACCAAAAAAACTAAAGGTGTGTAAATCTCGGAGCGTCGTATTTGAGGAGGAGAGCTTTTGCGGGGACCTTGATGCAAGATATTTATTTGTTTCATGTGACCTCTGTGCAAATTAGTTTGAATTTATGTAGTTCTATAATTGTAATGTTCACATTGTTTTTAAATTTGAGTGATGTCTTTGGGTTTAAATATTGCCAATGTTTGCAATGTATGTTTGCAGAGTTTGAATGTTTACAAAGTTAACATATTTCATGGTAATCGTGTTTTTTTCATTTTAGTATTGACTGGTTGGACAGCACCGTGTCTCCAGGGGAAATATGGAGTGTGACCACGTGCCTCTGCTTTGTGTTCTGCATGTCAGTAATATATTTAGTTTAAACTTCAAGGAAACCACGGAAATAATAAATTCTGCCTTCTTTGTGAAGACCAAGTCTCTCACCCTTTTCCCTCTTAATTTGCTTCCCAATGGTAAGAGATTGCTGAGGTGTGATGTAGTGCCATGGACCCGATGGGTGTGTTTTACATTTAAGGTTGGTGGGTGTTGCACATGAGGTGGCGTTGTGTTTTGTGGGCTCCTGTGCATGGCGTATGCTACTCTATTGTAGGAGTGCACCAGATATTTTGTATTTAGATTGTTTGTGGTCCCTGGTTTTAGCCTCCCTTTATGGCGGTGGTGTGACAACCCTCCTTGGGGTTTGTTTATTTACTTATTTATTGTTTGTTCTTTTTCCCTTTCAAAGTGGTGGGCAGAGTTGTCAGCCTCTTGAGGAGCAGCTGGCCAGTTCCTCTATATTTGGGCTATCCCTTCTGATGGGAGGGGTGACTCCCTCTATCCCCCTTTTGTCTTGGTTTTGTTGGGTTTGTTCATAAATTGTTAATTATTGTTTGAAACCTACTTTGCTTTTTTGAGCCAGTTCTCATATATACAGTGCTTAACAAATTTATTAGACCACCACCCAGTATAAGGTGTTTATCACTTCAGCCATAGTTTAACAGTAATTTTATTTACCAAAATCTCTTTTTATGTTTCTATAATGGTTAATCCACCAAAACGTATTTAAAGGTTTTGGGGTTTAAGTCAGGACTTTGGCTTGGCCAGTCCCATTGAACAGATCTGGGAGGCAAAGCCTCTGGGAACAGCTGGAACTATGTGGAACTCAATAACACAAGAAACCTTGCAAAAATACATAAAAACAATGCCAGCATGAATGCAAGCTGTGATCTTAGCTAAATACAAAATGTTGACATATTTGGTTACTATCTGTCAATAAGGACATTGTTGTTATTCCAATTGGTCATGTTCTTAATGCATAATAATGAAATTATAAATATGAAACAAGTTTTTGATATATTATGAACTTATTTATGTTTCCTTTCTTCCATGATAGGTGGTCTAATAAACTTGTTATGTGTGTGTGTCCAGATAAAAACAAGACTACATGTGATATTACATCAAATATTTACTATACTCAGACTTGTATGGAAGGTTGTTTGTTACTCCACCTTTGCGTTGGTTGGATTATAAAACACATTTGTCTTTCTGGGCGTTTTCATCAGTTGCCAGCTTTATTTAGAGAAGCTTATTTTACAAACCTTGGCATTATTTGAGTAAAACCTTGCCTCCACGATGCCATGTGAGCGACGGTGACTGCTCTAGTAAAGGTCAGCAAGGCATTTCACAGCCAAGGGTTGGGATCAGTTCAACAGGAAGCAGTCTGTAAGTGATTGACAGGCTTGTGTCTCATTTTCCATCCTGTTGTTCCAAATGCTGCTCATTTAGTATTTCTGATGTTGCTTCATGAAAATGCATTTGTGATTTATCTCTTTCAGATTGTCTTTGCATCCCCTCCTTCAGCTTTCATTTCACTCAAAGATAAAAATTGACTTTTTTTAGGAGATAGAGTGGGCGACAACTACGTTGTGCACAGACTAGAAGAAACTGCTGTCAGGATCATGATGTACACTGGGAGAAACTTCCAGCTTCTGCTGAGGAAATTTTATAACCTTTATGAGCTATAAAAAGTAGATGTTAAAAATATACAACTTATAAGAAATATTAAAAACAAACTTTTTCATTTAATTTAATGGGAATTAATTAATCTGACTGGTACTGTCTATACTGTATTGTGGCAGCTTGTTGACACGGTGTGAGTGGATGAGCTAATGTGCATTTTTGAAGACAACTGATTGCATTTTAACATAAAAATGTATCTCATTACAATATTCAGATTAACATATCACAGCATTATGTGTGCTGTTAATGAAACACTTTTATAAAGAAAAATTCAGGTTTTAGGTCAATTTAAGATTTTTATTGTCATGCAAGCACACCCGTTTTAGGAGTCTCAGCTTAAACACACAAAAAAATAAAAATATAACAGGCACACAGATAAGACAAAATATATATGATTGTCATTTTATTGAAATCAGGTGGTTTCTGAATGAAGTCTTGCTCAAAAGAAAGCATGGGTTCAGTCGCTCCTGTCCCATATTACTTTTGAGGAAAGATTCCAGCACTTTTCATCCCGTATGTTTGGCATGATAACACGGTCACTGAGCTGTTCTTTAAGTTTATTCACCTATGTTAAATATGTTTTGCTTGTTTATCAGCGCATGTAGCACTTATAGATTTTTGACCCCCTGTGGGGCCCCGTGAGAGATTTATTTTGTTATCTGTGCAGGTGTGGCGGATGGAATAGCGTTTGGTTGGATTGCAGTGTTTCCTTTGTGGTGTCTCTCACTCTTCTCTTTGTGTTTCGTTTGTTCTTCCTTTTTCCTTTCTGCTTCCTTTCTGCCCTCTCTGTCTTTTCCGGTCAGGTCCAGCAACATATGTAAATCATGTCATCGTAAACAAATATTTAATTAAAATAAATAAAGAATTCTGATTACCAAGAGGATATCTGTACATATATACATGATGATCCTCTTGGAAAAGGAAATTCTTTCTGCTTTAATGCTGGACAAGACACATTTAAAAAAAAAAAGGAAAGATCCCATCCTCTTTGGTCTGCTGAAGTGGTTGTACAGGCAATTTGTGTTAATTTTAGTATTTCGGAATGTTTTAAAGATCAGTTTTCTGTCAACATCTTCAATAGTGCCACTGTAGAGGTTAACCTATCAAAATCTGCACTGCGATACATTACTATCAGTTCACCCTTCACTTGCTCTTGACAGATCTGGGAAATTTTTCCAAGCAGCATCCAGCATGAAACTGAGCTTAAGCTGTGAAAACACTTCAGGATTTATTAGGTTGAACGACATAATGTGTCTGACTTTCTCAAGCTATTGGCCGTGCAATCATTATTTCACAACTCTGTCTGACCTCTGTCACACCCTCTGACATCCATCCATTTATCTATCCATCCATCCATCAGCTGCCGCAGCTGCATTTGTCTCTGGATGTTAATGGGTGTCATCCTCAGCTTGCCCTTTAATTCGGTTATAGACCTGTAACAATTCTTCAGGGCTTTTCTTGTGTTCAGGGTTTTTGAAGTCTGTTTCAGAGGGATTTTGTGAAGAGCATCAATATGCACCAGGGCAAAGTGAAAGAACCATAAAGAGAAACCAAAATCCTCCATGAAGTGACCAGACCATGAGCTAGTTGGACTGACACACCGTCACAGGACTGACTGATTAGGCATTGAGTTCAAGTGTTTCCCCAAAAAGCAAGCAAAACATGTAAAACAGAAACTTTTTCTTTGATAAAAATTCATACTGTTTTCCTTACTACAATTGTTATATAAGGTTATTTTTGTAAGACAGAAGGATAGCTTGTTACCTGCTTGACATGCTTCAGCTACTTCCTGTAGCCTTCATCAGTAGCTTTACGTGATGGTGCTGTGACGTGTCTTATAGGGTGCTCAGGTAGTTGACACACAAAGCATAACATCTAAAAGAATGTGAAAAACAAACAGTCATTAGACAAATGAGCAAAAACCACATACCACAAATACCACATCACAGACTGGAAAAATTCCTGGGTCATCCGTGCCGAAACTAACAAACACCATCGCTGGATCAGAGAGGCCATGAAGATTAGAAAGCGGACACAAAGGACTATGAACTGGGACGAAGGAGCATACACCCTTTAACACACTTGGGATAGAATTCTGCAGAAGGTATCAGACAGTAGTAAGCACCCTCTACTGTCTGAAAAAACTACCTGAGCAGCCTATCGATACCATGCAAGTGACATATATGAGTGATGCTTGCGCATTCATGGGGTAAAACAGCTTTGTTTTACAGCTGGACCAACGCAAAAACTCGCAACTTCAAGGAAGTTTCTAAACTTTAAATGCCATCTTGCTGTTCTGTGGGATGCACAAAAACAGAAACATGAATTGTAGCTAAGCTAACTGTTAGCCACTTTACTCATCCATTTATCCATCCATCCATCAATTTTCTACCGCTTGATCCCAGAGCGGGGTCGCGGGGGGGCCGGAGCCTATCCCAGCTTCATCCATTTATCATTTTCTCATAATTAAAAAGTCAAAGGAGGACTAAGCCATGTTAACCCCCTTATACCAACCATCTCTGGCTGTGCATTAAATATATCCACAGTCTATTGGATTAAATGAGATAAACTAGTTTACTGCAGATCTGCAGTGAATATAACAGGAACGGCACAAAGGAAACACTCACACAACAGAAGCTGAAAGTATGTTTCTTTTTGACAGCATGCCTTGTCAGATTTCCTTTAGCCTAATGATCTTGTAAGTACTAAACAACTTCCAGGAAGGACTGGGAACAAGGCCAAATCTGGAAACCCCTACAGCTTTGCAGCCTTACACCAGTCATGCAATGTTTGGAAAAAAGTTACTGAAGTGTTTCTGATTCAAACTGTGGGAGTTACACAAGATTAGCTGAGGCAAAAGGAGGTCAGGGTTTGTATTTAAGCACTTAGTATCACAGACAGTTTGAGTTTTTAAAATGCCAGTTAGTGTGGAGTCACCTGCTGAGAGAGGAAAGTGCATGACAAAGATTTCCCAGCACAGTTATAAATTAAGTCAGAAGTTCAGAAATGAAATGCCAGACCTTTTTGATGTTGAATAGTTCATGTTTTTACAGGCTGTCCTTTATATTACCCCAAACTGAAACTGACTAGACTTAGAGTAGTGACAAGAAAGTTATATGGCATGCCTGACAGTGGTCCTCGAGGACACATAATACCATTTTAAGGATGTTAGTAGTAGTGGTCGGCCCTTTAATAGACTGGCGACTTGAATGGAAGGATGGAAAGAAGGATAGATGGATGGATGTATAGATGGACGGATTAAAGGAAGGATGGTTGGTTAGATGGATGGATTAAAGGAAGGATAGATGGATGGATGAAAGGAAGGATAGATGGATGGATGGAAAGAGGGATAGATGGATGGAAAGAGGGATAGATGGATGGATGGAAGGAAGGATAAATGGATGGATTAAAGAAAGGATAGATGGATGGATGGTTGGAAAGAAGGATGGATGGATGGATGGTTGGAAAGAAGGATGGATGGATGGATGAAAGGAAGGATAGATGGATGGATGGATGGATGGATGAAAGGAAGGATAGATGGATGGATGGAAGGAAGGATAAATGGATGGATGGAAGGAAGGATAAATGGATGGATGGATGGAAGGAAGGATAGATGGATGAATGGATGGATGGATGGTTGGAAAGAAGGATGGATGGAAGGAAGGATAGATAGATGAATGGATGGAAGCATTGATAGATGGAAGGAAGGATAAATGGAAGGATGGGTGGAAGGATAGATGGAAGGAAGGAAGGATAAATGGATGGATGGATGGATGGATGGATGGAAGGAAGGATAAATGGATGGATGGAAGGAAGGATAGATGGATGGATGGATGGATGGATGGATAAATGGATGGATGGAAGGAAGGATAGATGGATAGACATTAGTCGCAGTCTAAGGGCCAGATTTACTAAGATCTCAATTTGCGTGTACTAAATTGCGTGTGGGATCTAGAATTTAGCGTGTGGGGC
>JBAMHV010105754.1:0-19290 GCA_037177535.1 Pseudomugil gertrudae
TATATATATATATATATATATATATTTAAAGGAGAAGGAAATGTTTCTCTTTATTAACATATTGGCTCAATTCAGGTTTAAGATGAAAAAAAGAGCTCAACTAGTGGAATGGAAAGTAGTTTCTTTGCCCGCAGCAGATCCGAAAGCTGTTTAGGGTCAGCAGAAAACAGGTTTACAGTTCAGATAATTAAAAGAGAAAATTGTCTTTCTGCTGGTGTTTGTGCATGGACTGACTAAATGCCACACAGCAGGATTAGAGGAAAAAATTATCTTCATCTGTAGCCACAGGCCATGCAACACTGCAGAAACTGAAGGGCAACTAGGACACAGAAAATTATTTGCCTGGGCAACAAACGTTAAGTTTCTTTTCTGTTTTCAGAGGGAGCATTTAACTCCACTTTGTTGGTTCTTTTTTTCATTTTACCCTTGAACTGTTACATATTATCATGGTGAATAAATGCTACATTATATAGTAAAAAGATCAGTTTTGTCACATGTTGATGTTTCAGATTACATTTTAAATGCTATTTTTTCACAAGTGAGCATATTGTCCTGACATTTAAATACAAGTGCATGTTTCAGTCACAATGACACAGAGAATGCATGGTACACCAGTGCACTTGTAAAACAGGAAGCAGGTTTTAAAGTGTGGATTGAGTGGTTGTGTGTGTGTCACATTTATTGTACAGCTTCAAACTACCATGCAAACATCATAAAATCCAACTCATTTACACTGGATAAAGGTTTTAGTAGCTTAAACTCAGCACCAAATTTTTTTCAGTTTATCTGGACTATAAAGCTAAACTCGCTTGTACTTTTAGACTACTGTACTAATTTTAGCAGTTTTCACACTTTGGAGACGCCTAATGAAGGCAAATCTGCCACTATCTTACATCCTCTGAACCATTATCTTTCTTCAGCCAGTTTCCACATTCTAATTAGAAAAAAAATGATAAAATTGAGAAATCAGATCTACTTCCTGGAATTTAAAAAGAAGCAAAAATAAAATTCTGGAGATTCAAATATATGATTTATAAAGTTAAGTGTCTGATTTCACTGCTGGCAGGAATTTTATTTGATAGCTAAAGCAAAAATAGCAAAAACCTATTTTAGCTTCTGGAAAATACAAACTGCTACACAGAATCATTGGTACTACAGTTTAAAGCTCAGATTTCTCCTTTCACACAGATAAGTTTGTCCATTCATAAATATTGTAAGAATTTTCATACAAATATGGCAGCTGTCATATGTTCATATGGCAGTAAAGTTTATTTTTGCTATTTTTTGCCAATCAGCAACCATGGCTGAAGGCTTACACTCTGTCAAAGGTTAGCTTCCAGTCCAGTCCAGTGGGATACATCAGCAACCTGTTATTCTAGATGACTGCAATGACAAGAGCTGGACCTTCCTTTTTTCACTGATTCCAACAATTTGTGCTTTCTGCTGGACAACTCTCCCATACACAAACTGGAATGAGTCAATTTGTGACAACTGGAAATAATCCATCCACACTCGCCTCACTGCACTCGAGGATTTGCTCTATTCGCATGCAAATGAGCAGTGCAAGAGATGTACTGTGGTTTATTGTTTGCACAGGAACTGAAGCAGGCAGCATATTAAATGGTGTTTTTTTCTTAGTAAATGGTATTATCCAAAAGGTAAACTAATAAAGAGGTTTCTCCAGCAACTTTATAACCAATACAATGTAGAAATACACCCATAATAGCAACATAAGTTCTAATTGGTTTCATGCAAGATTTTGATCAGAGAAGAAAATTAAATTTGATCATTTAATTATTAAGCATTAAAACTCTGCTGCATATGAAGTCTAAATGATAAAGTCAATCAAATCACTGTTACTGTCAGATTTAATTTATTTTTAAAGGGTTTTCATTTTGTCAGGGAAATACGATGCTATATTCAATTAAGCTCTTAGTTATTTATGGTTTTATATCATTTCCCCCCACCTATTTCCTAAGTAGTTTCTGCTTTATGCGATGAAGAAAGTCCTGTCAATTCTATTCTTATAGTCAAAACTCATCACTGCTGTATCAAGTGACAGTGTTAATTTCTTCTTTATACTTCTGCCTCTTTGTAATCCTGTAAGGCTTTCTCTGAGTCCTCTGCTGTTCTTAAAAAAGGTTTATTTTCCCTAATCTCCCTCTGAAGTCATGTATCACAAATAAGCCATGTGCATTTGTTCCAGACTCAGATGAATCACCAATGACTGACAGGACAGTAAATGAGATCTCCAATGTGGTTCTTCCTCCCTGAGACCATCTGTGTGCTTGTGTTATATTGTATGGGAGTGTGCCAATAAAAGACACACAACTGGCCTGTGAGAGTTATATTTGATTTCTTGATCAATGAAACCTCCACCAGACAGCTACAGAAACTTCAATTACTCTCACAAGCACACATACACAAACTAGCACACAGAAGTAGTCAATTCACACTCAGCCAAACACTCAGTCACATACTGGACAGTTCAATTACAGCGGGGATTTGCTTTGTCACTGCCTAAAATTTATGTTATATTTTCTCTGAATGATGCACAGAAAGATTACCTTCAAGCACGTATTTCAATTTTATAATATATTTAACTTCAAATTTACTTTGACATTTACACATTTCCTGTTTTTTTACATGCAAAATGTTTCTACATTTTGATTTAGACGAGCAGTATATAGCAAACATTATTTTGTAAGGTTTGTACTGGCAGCTGCCTTTGCATGTAATTGTCCTTTCAAAAATGTTAATGTTACAAAAATAATTCTAGTTCTTGCCTTTGCATGACACAAACTGCTCATCATAACTCAGTTTGACAGGCATAACTGAATTTTTGCACCAACTCCAAAAAGCTATTTGATAAAAACTTGACATATCTCACCATAGAGTGCAGTGATGCCTGAAGAAACTGGAGGAACCTGGACACATGAAAAAAAACTGAACTATCAGCCTTAAAAACCTCAACTACAAAGTCTGTAAAAGCTGCTTTTATGAGAGCTAAAGGACATGTGGTAATCATGGCTTCTGAAGGGGATATAATGATAAAGATAGAGAGAGATGTAATCAAACAACTACCTTTATTAGAGACTACTTTGCTTTTTTTGATAAAAAAAAAAAAAAACAAGCATTCCTTTGTATCCTATACTGTACCTTTAAAGTTCAACAAATTTTCCAGACTTTTCACATGAAATAGCCCGGGTCAGATGACAAGTATTTAATAGAGGTTGTAAAAATAACATGAAGCTTTTTTTTAAATAAAAACCAAAGTTAAAGCAACATAATTATTCATCACCTGTTTGAATCTGCTACAGTGAGCAACTGGTACAGAGAGCCATCTAGATGCACAGAAGCTTGAAGATTGAATTCCCAAGCAGAAATCTGACTTTAATAGAGGAACATTTTTATTGGTTTCTGGTATACACACACACACAAACACACACAAACACAATTTTGACAAAAACAAAACTTTTAACATGAATTGGAAGGTCTGATCCAAAAAGTTAACATAAATTTTGTTGTAGCACAAGAACAACCACTGTTTGGTTTAAATGCAATAGACTGCTTATGTTTGCCACACATTATTTTTCACGTGTTCTATTTAGAGTTCACTCGTTGAAAACGATGGATATCACTACCAAACTCAGCAGACTCAAAATAGTAAAAACAAAGCAAAAAAAAAATAAAGTGAAACGATTGTAAAACTGGCCAATTGAAAAGCAGCACAGAGAATGACATAAGAAGTCACATGACCCCAAACGAAAAGCTGAAACTGTATAAAAACCGGAGCCGAATGTCTGTCAGACTTTACTTGGCCTTCACTTGAATGGAGGTTCTAGCAGGTGGTGGCAGCATTCTGGCATCCACTAGATGATAGTCCACGGTAGGGACATCATCTGCCACCACCCTGCCAGATCCCCCCTACACACACACACACACACACACACACACATCTCCACGGTTGTTATCCTATTCAATGTGTTACACTAACAAAACAAAACATCTCTCAAAGGAGCAAGATACACTGTACATATTCTAATGCGTTATTCATGACATCAGGGACATCCAACAGAAAGAAGCTAAAAATCTGTGTGAAGTAAATTCAGGAGATGAAAAAGATGTGACCTAATTATCCATGAATATGATCAAGCAACATCTGTCTCTTCTTATCTCACACCAAATGACAAAGAGAAGAGGCTTTTTTGTTTTTATTTCACTATGTTTTTCAAGTCCGGTCTCACCAGTCAGTATGAGCAGTCTAATAATAGCAAGTAGTCGGGGGTTTGATGAAAAGCAAAAACACCTGCAACTCCCGGTGAATGTCTGTGCCAGGTAGTGGGCTACTATGCATGTGAAGCAAATGTTTTCATAAAAATATGAGCATTGCACATGTAAACAAACTTGAAAGCAGATATATATGGAGACAGCATGTCACAGCATATTGATAAAACTTTTGTCTCTAAGGGCATATTCTGCTTGCTTGCAACCAGAAGACAGTTTGTGCCAATAGATGACACTCTCAGGCTATGAGTTACTGACACACGTTTACAAGGCGGCTTTCGTTAAATTGTGTACAATTTACTCTTTCCTTGACTTGACAGGATAGCTGAGAACATAGCTACTGCTTGATACCTGCCAAGAATGTGGCACAGGCTGCACACTGGGCTGATTTTTATAGTAGCACCTGGCTTAGTAGCCTTAGAACTCCATTTCCAATGCATTTTATTTCTCAGAGACATTTATTATGTTAAAGCCTGCAGCCACTATTGCCCAGTAGCCTGAGAAACAGGCAACTTAGCAAATATGAAACATCACTTTACTGGAGGATTTTGCTTGGAGCGCCTTGTCACACACTACTAACTGAATATCATCAACACATTATCTGTCATAAACATGTACTGTGGCTTATATAACAAAGAAATACTAGAGGACATTATCAGTGTAAACAAGGCAAAGAAAGAGGAAGGAAGAGAGGAAAGAGTTAATGTAGGACTTTTACTGGCTAGAAAGAGCTCAGTGAGGATGCAAGATGCAATAAAGATGTCAAATTAGCTTTTGTTAGGGGGCTTACCAATATTATCGTCATCATTATCCATCCCTCCTATCCATCCATCCATCCTATGCTGACAGACAATTTACCAGATGTCCATCTTTAGCTCTGCCACAGCAGGGATTATGCTTTTGGTGGTATCTGTCTGCAAGCAACGCAAGGCAAAAAGTAAAGAATGGACTTTGATCTAATAGAATAAATGTAATAGGGGCGTGGAATTAAAAGATTCTTCACAGCCACAGGGAGAATCAAACATCTGGGAACATAGATGAACATTGTCACATCCAAGTCTTTTGCTGCAATAAACCTTTTCATAGTTGTGTTGGTTGCCATAAACAAACATAGTTCTGTTTATAACAAGAGATGTTCTTTGAACTATAAAAATAAAAGACACAAAAGCTCATAAACATGTGATTACTGTCAAGCAGCTCATGCTGACAGTAATCACATGACAATAATTAACTGTTTGTTGATGATGATTTTGTGATGAGTGACACATTTATTATAGCTAAAATTGTAATGGGTGGCTGTGAGGACCCGGAAATTCAACCACACACATGAGTAGTGGAGCAAAAAGATTTAGTTTATTAAAACTTGAACAATAGTCCAAGAAATCCTTTAATCCTGGAGGCAGAAGAGGGGCAGGAAAATCCAAAATCCGAGAGGCAAGGTCAGAGGTCAAGCAATGGTCATAACACGAGAGCATACAGGTATCAGGGAAGAGGTGTGACTCTGGCTCCAGAGGCAAGGCGTGGGTCAATATCAAGATAAACAAACACAGGCGAGAGGTATCCGACAAGGGCAAAAAATGTAATCCATGGACAGAAGATGCAATCTAGGAGACAAAACCATGAACGCAGGATTTCAACAGGAAGTAGTGCTGATAATCTGGCGGGGAAGGAGAGGATGGAGTGAGTTTAAATACTGTGGAAGCTCACAGTATCTCTGAGGCAAACTAAAGATGGCAGGTGAAATGAATGAGTGTGATTGCCTGGCAAGGCAGAACCAGTGGCAGAAAACAGAGCAGCCATCAGACAGCTCCAGGTGAACTGAATCACCTGATTAGCCCAGGCAGAGGTGAGATCATGACAAAAATTCCGGACTGTTTATATATAGATGCCAAAAATAACAGGTATCTGCGTTTCTTGTTAGCCGCTCCTTCACAACATGACAACAGAAAAGAGCATAAGGACATTCGCTCATCCTACTGCCTCTGGGTTTGCCTCATGTCTTTTTCTTGCTTCAACACTAAGGGTATTGATATAATTGTATAACATTATTGATGATTTTCTATTAAAAACCGAAGGAGAAAGCTCAAACAAGTTGCACAGTTCACCATGGACGCTGTTTTTTTTTCACAGGCAAACCATAATGTCACTACCAGAGTGTGAGTTAGGTTTATGCTTGCCCATAATAAGGTAAGGATCCTTTTGTTGTTAAAGCCTGTAACTCATTACCTCATGCCCATAATCATTGGGGGAAATTTTAAATGGCTTGGCAAGAGACTGCTCTGTCAGACGGTTTCTAATTATTCTCTTCTTGCACCAGTCGTGCAAGTCGTGAAGCAGGTCACACACACATGCCTTACAACCTCTATTCCTCCTACACCAAACACCCACTCCCTCTACCTCCATCCCTTCACTCTGACCCCTCAATGACAGCTCCCCCTGCACCATCCCATCCACAAGTCTCCCCTTCATCTCTCCCCCGAACATCCCCCTTCAGTCTCTCACCTTTCCCTCACAGCCAGCTTCACACATTTGCTCTCACACACCCACATCGCTCCCTCCCAACCTTTTCCAACCCCGTTTATTCCTCAGCTGACTAAATATATCTGTTTTTGTTTTAGAGTTTGTAAATAACTGTTTGCAATTGGTGAGGGGGATTTATGGAAATATAGCAAACATGCTTCTGGAATACATCTCCTACCTTTAAATTAGTTTCAATATGGTCATACATCCTTCCGTGGATTTCTACCGTTTATCCGAGGTCGGGTCGCGGGGGCAGCAGCCTAAGGAGGGAAGCCCAGACTTCCCTCTCCCCAGCCACATTCACCAGTTAATCTTGGGGGATCCCAAGGGGTTTCCAGGCCAGCCGCGAGATGGAATCGGTCCAGCGTGTCCTGGGTCTCCCCTGGGGCCTCCTCCCACAGGGACGAGCCCGGACGGAACACCTCACCATTGAGGCATCCTAATCAGATGCCCGAGCCACCTCATCTGGCTCCTCTCGATGTGGAGGAGCAGTGGCTCTACTCTGAGTCCCTCCCAGATGGCAGAAGTTCCCACCCCATCTCTAAGGGAGACACCGGCTACCCTGCGGAGGAAGCTCATTTTAGCCGCCTGTACCTGGGATCTCATTCTTTCAGTCATGACCCACAGCTCGTGACAATAGGTTAGGGTGGGAACATAGAGCGACTGGTAAATTGAGAGCTTCCGGCTCAGCTCCCTCTTCACCATGACAGACCAGCGCAGCATCCGCATTACTGCAGACGCAGCACCGATCCGCATATTGATCTCACACTCCACCCCTCCCACACTCGTGAACAAGACCCCGAGATACTCCTCCACTTGGGGCAGGATCCTATCCCCCACTCTTAGAGGGCAATATGGTCCTTCATCTGCTTATTTTTAGTGCTTTTTACTGTTCAGAATTTTAATGTCTCTATACAAACCGTTTTTATCATCATCATCAAGTTATAAAATTTTAATCAAAAGATAAAACACCTCAGTTTCCCACTTGAATATGTACTTTGTTTTATTGTAGATCAAAAATTAGTTTACTAAACCTAAAAATGATTGCTTTTTGTTGCTAATTTTCAAAGCCTTAAAACCTTTTCTGGAACAGTGATTCTATAGTTTTGCAGTTTAGAGCTCTTTAGCAGAGATGCCTCAAGATTAGATTTTTCTCTCATCCTGTGAGTCTTGGATGAAACATGGATCCTAAAATAGAAGGCTTCAAACAGCAGAAGGGTGGGTATGATAAACAGAGAGGGAGCAGCCTGAGGAGCATGGATGAGCATGGGTGCATATACATCTATCTTATAGACAGGAGGTGTGATCAACAAAGTTTGCATACTCTCATACTTCCTCCTTCAGCTATTGTTCTCTTTTAACCTTACTTGGAGTGTGAGTCCTTTTCTTGGAGCTTTGTAAAATGACATTACATTGAGAACTGAAAATAAAAACAATAGCATGAAGCTAAAACATGCCAATGAGAGCACCTGTTAAATAATTACATTTTTCTACGTGTATTTGTTGACTTTTAGGCAATGATTTTAATGAGCATCATGCCAACAGTATAAATCCCAAAGTAATGTTTGCATCACCTTCTTGACGTTGGCAATTTCACTTCCTGTACAATTTGTGGCTCTGACACAAACTAAAAGCTAAGCTAAGCCTTAATTTAGTCACAGTCAACATTTTACCAGACGCATAGCTAAAACACATCAATTAAACCCATCTGAGCCACTCAAATGTTAAGGAATAGAGTTCTAAAGAGATGAAAAATAACATAGCAGGAATAAGATCAAGTTAGGTCAGATCCTGAAAAATGCAATTAAAAGGCAGAGGAAATAACAGTCCTCACAGGTGTTAAAGGTCTGTCCTCAACCAAAGCACTTACATTTACACCTTCAAAACACAATATGAAGAGGGATATTTCATGAAGTGTGCAATTAATACTGAAGCCTTAGCACGCTCACTGAAAAGTGAAAGTGACAATGAGCAAGATATAATTCAGCAACAGGTGTCATGAGACCACACTAAAGTGGTTTCGGTGCTATCTACAAGGCCATCTCCAACACCTTTGAATACCATTTGCAAAAGTGATACTGACGCAGATGGTTAATGAGAACTACATGATAGAAAGATCAGAGAAAGTAGATGTGAAGTGAATCAGGCAATCGCATGAGATGACAGCCTTTTGTGCAGAATAAAAGGCAAAAAGCCAACAGCCTTGATAGCTGACTGAGCAGGTGGGAAAAAAAAGCTAGTTGACTGATAAATAGTGAACACAGCATTAAGCGGTTATGATCTGGTTCTGTCACTGTTTAGGCATACATTTTTTTATCAGTTGAATATTGCAGTGAATGCTGAACAATAACTTCTTTTTTTTAACCATGAGGCAGATCTGATTTATTCTTTTACCACATATTTGGCACTCAACTCAAAAATCTGACATTATCCAATCCTTCAGTTATCCCAGAATACATTATTTAAACAAACTGACTTTGATGACTTGGTTTCTTAATTTGTCTTTACCAAAAATGCAACATGCATGTGAGACTGAAAGTATATAACCACAACTTTATAAATAAAATTCATATTATAGAGCCAGAGGTTTATTGTAAGAACTATTTACTGCATCGATGGTCTTAGAGCCAGAGGTGGATGCAACTCCACTCTCCTGCTTCTACTCTGTAATTAACATGGCAGACTTAATTAAAATCCATCTTCAATTATGTGGCATTAATCAAGTTGCCAGATCAATGCGTTGACAGTTCCCAGCCATCTGTGATTCAAGAGGCAAATGCTCAGCTGCTCTATGTGTAAGCAGACTGAATTCACTGAAGCATTACAAACAACTCTTTCAAGCGCCATGTAAAAACTGTCAACATCTGTCTGCATACAGAAAGTTACTTAACAACCCCTACCCTATTTATATATATATATATATATATATATATATATATATATATATATATATATATAGTAGAATTAAACAAGAAGAAGTATGGCCTCTGTTCCTGCAAGGTGATGACACTTAACATTAAGTAAACTTTAGTTTCCTCTTTAGTTTGGAAGTCATTCTCTCTGCCCTGCATGGGACAGAGAATGTGTGTGTGTGTGTGTGTGTGTGTGTGTGTGTGTAAAGTACATTTGAGGAACCTGGAACAGTGGTGGCATTGTTTGGTGTTTATCCCAAGGTAGCGTTACTCTAGAAACTAAAAATTATTCAGAGCGAGAGTTTATGTCTACACAGGGCAAGAAGGGTCTGATGGGGACAAGGCACATGGGGCATGGCTCGGTCGATGACAGGAAAACTAAAACATAGAAAAATCACTGGATTGTAACTAGACAATATGGCATGGAAGCATAGACTGGAGAGGATTTAAGTAGGGCAAGTCACAGGTGAGGACAGGGAGCAATGGGGGAAGTTCATGTGGAAGTTAACTTGATAAGGGAGTAGAGTCCCAGTAGAGCATGACACCTTCCTTCACACATGTTCAGCCTACACAAGCTGCCATGTTAACCAGCAATGCTGCACTTTTCATTTTCCTAATTTGAATTAGCGTCTGCCTTTCAATCTCTCTCTAACATATGAATTTATCAAAGAATCCAACTAGAAGTAGAGCTCAACAAATATTATTCTGTGGATGCTGTTTACGCAGAATGAATTAAGCCTGTAGATACACATGACGTGCACAAAAGCAGCAAAAAACATTCAAAAGATCACAAATCTCTGAATGCAAATGTGTGCACATATACACTCCCTGCTGCAAATGCATGAATATCAAAATGAAGATTAATGTCAAATCCAGAAATGTTATCATGTGAACAATCAACTTGCATCCACATATAGTGAGATTGTGTGCAAATCGCTGTTTAGCTTTGTATTATCACCCATTTAGGATCTGGGAGGTATTTTGATGTAATTCCTGCTTCAGAAAATACAGACTCTCTCAACATAAAAATGAATGTGCCAACTCTGGCAGACAAAGCGCTGAACATCTGCTGGAGGTTAGAAGGCTGCCCTCTTTCTGCCCGTTGAGATACACTGACTTTATACAGGCAGACAAAGAGGTGGTGTGAAATTACAGCTTACATTCATTTAAAAATAAGGGCTCAGACATGTGTTCTTCTATGCCTGCAACCCTAGATGGGGTCAATACTAGAACACGGTGTACCAAATGATTTAAAAAATGTTCCTTTTTTTTGCAATTACGGTATTTTCAACTACAACAGCAAATAAAGTACAATTATACTTGACTTGAGATATAAAAAACTGATGAAACATTCAGAATTTAAGGATTTCATCTTGGCGTGCGTAATCAGCTTCTGCTTTTCATCTTTTATTATGTCTTTTTAAAGTGTTTGAACCTAACCGAATACCTTATTTGCATATTTGATCCCATAAATACCAAATGTCCACATCATATAAATTACTTTAACTTAGTTTAAGGGGATGTTTTATGTTTCAGTGATGGCAAACTATACAGTCAGTATTAACTGAAACAAATTAAATGGTAGTAAAAGCAGCAAAACTACACACTCATACTGTGTGAATAAAAACAGCCAAGAAATATTTTATGGTTCATGTATTTTAACTGATAGGAAAGAAGACAGACAGGATCCTCATTGCAGTCCAGACGCTGGTGGATTTACAGGTGGTAAATGTTTATGAGGAGTTATTTGGAAAGAAGTGAAGAGAGCTTGAAGAACAAGTATCTGGCTGATCAGCTTGAAAAGTAGCAGATACGTCAGCTGGACAACTGGTGACAACTTCATGTGGGAGAGAGGCAAGTTTCACAGTGTGGAAAAATGTAGTAGTAGTAGTAGTAGTAGTAGTAGTAGAGTTTAGCTGGATGGAAATTCAAGACGCTACATAATGAAGGCAAAATGAATGAAAATACCCCGATTAATAAACCTGATTAATGTGCTTCATTTTAAAAAGTTCAAAATCTTTCAAATCAGCAGGAACAAGCTTAAAATCAAATGGTCAAAATCACCCTTTTGAAAGACAGTATAGCTGTCTTTGACTCAGGTCAGTTAGGAGGAGTCCTTTATATGCTCTGTCTTCAGGTGTCTTTTTTTCTGACCTCAGGGTTTTATTATAGTGATAGGACACACTGTGCTGAAGCATCAGAGTGCATGTCCAGTAATCCCGGAAGTAGTTTTGTGATGCGCATTAGAGGAGCGATGTCATTACATCTGAAGCATGTTACAGCTGTCATCAATCTCTCAATTGTTCTATTTCATTCAGCATGAAAACCTGTGACATCACCTGGCTGGGATTGGCTCCATCTCGCCACACCTTCATCTGCCCTCCTGATTCGCTGTCCTCATGACCAATGGCTGCTCCACACATCAGCTCCACTGGATAAAAGGAGCTGTTTTTCATTCAGTGGCAGCTGTGTTCTGTAGCCATTTAAGGCTGTTGCTCATTTTATGTGCTTTGTGTGGAGATTGGGCTCAGGTTTACCATTTAGAATTTCTGTTTTATTAGTTAGTGTTGCTGTTTCTGTGTTTCGTGAGTTTTAGTTTGGTCTTTTTGTTAGTTTGCTGAACCACAGCGAAAGTGGAATGGAATGAAAGCATAAAAGAAGCATATTTATTCTACTTTCTAGGGGAAGACAACTCATTTAGATAAAGCAGCTTCTCAATATGCACATAAACAGCGTGTATGTTTCTGGAGTCAACCTTTCATCTCCCATGTTTCTCCCCGTTCTTCTCTTATACAGATTGATTCGAAAAATTTAATAAGATGTTCTTTTGAAAAATTAAGTTCACTGACATAAGTGAAGCAGGTATATTTCTACAAAACATCTTATATGGGGATAACATATAGGTTGTTATTTATGTTAAAATAATTTTAAATATGTGTTAAAATTATATTGTAGATGTTATGTTTTAAAATCTTCTTAATGTTTTTTTTTGCCACTATTGTTTTCTTATCTGGTTCTTCCTGATTTTGACTCTTTCCTCCCCTGACCCTTCATCATCTCTCCCTTTTTGCACTGATAATCATAAACAAATAAATTGTATTCAACTAGATGAAAAAATTACATAAATATAAAAATTTATTAAGGAAACTAAGAGCCCCCTTTCTATTTGAAAGGCAAACAACCAAACTATTTTATATCTAACAAATCTAAACATTGATACATTGATCCAACTTAATGACAGACAGATTACTGTACTTTTATTAGTCAATTACATTTAAACCAATAACTGTTTTGTTTTTACACCTTACTAATTTGTTGTGTTTACATATGTGTTTGTGTTTACAAACACATACAGAAAAAAATAATTTAGGGGTGCTGGGATTAATTTTTGGGGGTGCTTCAGCAAAAATGGTTTAATGGCATCCATAAATATCATGGTTTCATTGTGCTCTCGAGAGCAAAAGAAGCCTCAAAGAACTTTAACCTTGAGTGAACCATAAACCTATTAGTTATTACTGATGTATTGAGCTCAGATGGATAATAGCAATACATTCCAGTAAGAATTTAATCAGCTTAATGATGCTGTAAACAAGCTGAACCGGAAGTAGCTTTGCCAAAATATCTTTGTTGTTCAACCCTTGGGGACAAGTAGGGTTCAATGATAAAAATAAAAGGGATACAGCAATCGGGAACAGAACTGCAGGGTGTATAAATACAGAGGAGGTGATGAATAAATAGTGAGCAGGTGTGGAAACAGCAGTGTGTGCAATTAGAACAACTCTAAACAGGTGTGGAGCAGCTAATCACACACAGCAATAACAACAGCAAAAAATAAAACAGAGAGAGAGAGAGAGAGCATGTCATTCACTGTGTTTCTCACTGTGTAAATTATTTTTAGAAATGCACTCCAAATGAATAAATAAAAACTGTTTAGAATACGTGCAGCTCCACCAGATTTTAAATGAAAGCTGCAGGTGCTAAGCCTCAATGAATCTGGAATAGGAGGCATTTTGTTCCACAGTTTAAAAAAAATAAGTGCATGTGAGAGAGAAACACCACCACTGAGAGCACTTAAAGATGATCTAAATGAGATAAAAGGAAAATCTCTCCCCTCTTTCATCCTCTACTTTGTTTTATGTTCTACCACAGAAACAGGCAATGCACTTATAACTGCGCTGCCCAGGTACTACTTAAAGGAAAGTGACATCATAAAAATAGCAAGTTGTGTAGTCTGCTGTAAAAGAATTGATGAACAAGGTATTAGTGAAATAATTAGGGATTACTTGGATGCGTGAGGCCAAATATGTTCAAGATTGTCTGCCATTGAGTTTTCTCCTATAGTCGAAGAGGACTTGGGGCCAACAGTGTAATCGCTGATAACAAAGTAGAGATGATCTGGAAACTAAAAATCCAATTGTGGCTTCCTTTTTGAGACTTGTGATATTTCAAGCAAGCAGATTGTAAGACAGATACCAGTTTAAAGACAGCAATACTGCAATTGTGATTTTTCTGCTAGTATGCTGAATAACACCATTCAATCCTTATGAAAATAGCTTAAAAGGCTCTTTCCTGAAGCAAAAGTTAATGCTGCCCTTTCTTCATGGCATTAATTCAATATAAGTCTGACTTGATTAAAAGTATAAAAACTTATCTAATTAGAATTATAAATGCACTTGGTGTGTCATTTTCTGCACAGTGGAACCCAGCTTAATAGGCAATAAACTGTCAGCACTACTGTGTACATGTCTGTGTTTTAAAATAAAAAAAAAAATGGCACAGATGCTAGATAGCAGGCTCCAACCCTAGTGGCCTTATACTGAGTAAGCTGTCATCTCCGGGGTGGAAGGTGGCATCGGATGTCAGGAAGGACACAGAAGAACAGAAGAGAAGGACCAGAGGATAAGCAGAAGAGAGAGAACAGCGAGAGAGACTTAGCAACCAAGGAAGAAATGATGTTTTTTTTTGTGAATCAGTTGTACTAAAACAAGACAGGAAAAAGGAGGGAGGGGTTCTGAATCAGATGCTATCTTTACTCAGAAAATCCATGGCAACCTTTCTGTTTCAGGCTTTTAAAATCTCTTCGAACAGAAAGGCAGCAGATAGTCCACATTGTACAACTATTAGTCACAAGCGAAAGGTTTTTATTTAGGCAGTCCTTTATACGGATGCAAAATTACATCATCTCCTTTAGCAGAGTTACCATCGCTTCATAACTGATCAGTGGCTGTTGAATGAGTCCAATTTGATCCCCATATCCTGAGGTTTATGTCAGGGAATCAATAAAAAGGGCTTTTGGGGATGACCTTCAAATAAGAAACACATTTTCTGGAACTGTAAGTGTTGCTAAATCTGGATTTTCCACACAAAAATGCATCCCAACATATTAGTCCATTTCCTTGGGTGAATTCTTTTATGAAATACTAGGAGGATAAAATGAATGTTCTTACATACCAGAGACCTAACAATCTCCACTAGCTACACTGTAAACATTTTACCTACTTAAACCATGCCTTAGATACGTTCACACTGCAGCTCAAATTAATCTTTTTTGCCCATATGACTCATCTCAATTTTTTAACTACAGTGTAAAAGACACAAATTGAATATTTTCTAACTGGCTTCTTTCACACCTATGTTACTGAATTGGTTACACATCAGATCTGTGTCAAAGCAACCTGGTAAAGTATGGAGCCATATTTATATTTTTATTGAATGCAAGAAAATGGGCAATCTGAATCTGAGTGGGGGAAAAAGTTTTGTAAAGAATAAATAAATATATATACATATATGTATATATATATATTTGATCGCAATTCTTTTCACACTGATAGCAAAAAATAATATCTGTGGGTAAACAAAAGTTTGGAGGCAAAGTATTCTGTCATGGCATGCAGAAAAAGCTATTTGACATCTAAAAAATATGTATTTCTTAAAAAAAAAAAACATATTTTGGTCTCAAAAATACTTTTCCTTGCTGTCAGAGTGCAAATTTTTACTTTAAATACAATTTCTTCTCACCAAAACTTTTTGTTGTTTCTCACAAAATGTAGACCTTTGCTATTTGCCATTCACACTTCAGTGTGATGAAGGTCGTGTTGAAATAATAATGTGAACAACCAAAACAATTTAATTTTGGTCCAAAATTGGATTTGAACATTAATACCTTCAGTGCAAACGTAAAGTAAAAGACTGTTGGGAGGAGTGGAAGTCAAAGTCCAAGAAGTATAAGCACTGACTAAAAGGAGTCTTGCCCCAACAGTGCCTATTTTAAAAGGGTGATGGATCAGCATCTCCCACCATTCCATCCTTCCTTTTATAACTTTTGTAGTGAACACCAGAAAAAGTTTGCAAGTGAAAACATGCTGAGTTCATGGAAATATGTATGAGGTTGGAAAACTTGTATGTATTAAGATATTAATAGGATGTGTGGAATAGAGTACTAGAGAGTAAAGATATAGTTATTCGGAGAATGCACCATGAATGGAAATTATATTAAAGTTATTGAACATTCTGTCATGAGGTTGCTGTTAACTCCTTAAGATTTGGAGTTTCAGCCATTTTCATACCAAAAGCTGGGGCTCACTTTCAGGAAGCAAAGGCAAAAGTACCTTTGCTTCCTTCACATGAAAATATACATGTTGGTTTACCTGGTTGTGGGATGACCTGATCAGTGTGCACCTTCGCCGCATGAAAGGTTGACATAAGACTCCAATCTTGAAAATCTGAATAAAGCAAATGTAGAAAATCAATATGTCAGCCTTCTTGATTGATTACTAGAAGGTCCCATTAATTTCTGGAACAGATCAGTGCCTCCGTACCTACTGCTAAGCTTTACAATTTCATTTAGCATTTTTCGAATTTGGCTTTCTCGAGACATTAAACCATATGAACATGTTTAATTTCACTGGCAGTAAATTTGAATAGCAGACTTGTGTGTCTGTCAGAAGTTACAGCTAATTCATTTCGAATGTGGCGATTTCATCAGTCATTTGGGTTCTGCACTGAATTAAATTGATTTTGGTTCAGCCATAAAAGATATGAACATTTCACTCAGTCAACCTGACTGTTTCCTAATCTTTCCTTCATGAGAAAACTCATCCGTGCAGGGAAGCACTTGTCCCTGGCCTCGGATTATCGGGATTTAGACAGTGTTATTTAGCAGAAAGGAAACCACTAGTGGATGTGTTGAGCCACGTTTCTGCCATGTCTACACAAGTCATGTCTTGTAGGGGAAAAAACAAATGAAAAGAAACGGCATCAGCAATAGACTGAAACACTGAAACATATTTGTTGACATTTTTGGTGCACTGCATACATATATGTTACAACCAGCAATGAGTTGTGAGCTAATCACTTACTACGTTCTGGCAAGGGAATGTCCCAATAGCATTTTTTTTTCTGTCCTATGTCCTTTACCTGGGATTTAGTTATATGCACATACGTAGCATTGGTGTGATACAGGGATGGGCATCTCCAGTCTTCGAGAGCCATGGTCCTACAAATGTTAGGAATTTCCCTGCTGCAACACCTGACTCATATCAGTTATTATGTGCAGAGTTTGATGTTAAGCTCTGCACATGTCTGCTAATTAGGTATGATGTGGGTCAGGTGTGTTGCAGGAGGGAAAGTCTTAACATTAGCAGGACTGCGGCTCTGGAATCCAGAGTTGCTCATTCTTGGTCTGATACCTGCATTATTTTATAAGGAAATCTGTTAAATGTATTATATAAACAGATAACATTTACTCTAAACTTTGATGTTGTTCCAGTCATTCAGAAGTTAAACCAGTGATTCTCCTTCAAAAATACTCTCCCTGCAGTTATAATCTTCTTACAAATGCAAAACAAAAAACCTCAGAGAGTTTTCAGCTGATTTTATGCTAAAGTAAACTAGCTAACCTACTGCCCCAAACCAGAAAAGGGAAATACAAAGGACAAGGAATCTTGCTTATTGGCTATTGAGCAGACAAATGGAGCTTGCCAGTGTCAGATTTGATGGCTGTTCTGTCTTTATGAAGACCCATCTGATAATAATAGCTTGTACTGGGACTTCATCGTCCTTTTCATGTCTTTGCTGCAAGTTTTTTGCTGCATAATAAATTGGGCACTTGTTCATGCTGGAACACAAAAAGAAATGAACATCGATGACAGGAAAAGTGGTTAATGTTCTGAATCAGACAAAACGGAGTGTAAAAAAGGACCCTTTCATCATTCATGTCTAAGACAGCTAACAATTATCAAATGTAATTACTGTAGATGGGCGAGAGATGCCACTGACTTTTGATAAAACTTCAGGAGAAATGTTTTCTTTTATCACATAAAAACACAATGTGGGTGTTTTCATTTTGACATAAGAAATCCTGAAGAACAGAAAATCCTCGTCTTATCAGGCGATAACCAAGGCAATGTTTGTCCCACATAGAGGAACATCAATAATAACCTTCTGTACACTAGCTCATGTGTTGATATCTTTTAGTCTGTGTTATTCAGGCTCCTTTCTTTTTCATTTTCATCTTTTTTTATTAAGGATTGTGTGATGAGTAGTCAATCTGCTGCAAATGGCAGGCACCATGATGTCATTAAGGAGAATAAAGGAGAGAAACCAAGAAAGCAAGCATATAGAACAAACCATAGACTACTTAAAACATGAAGAGAAGGCATGGTCATTTTACCAAAGACTTTAAACTACTAAACAAACATTAGTTGCATTCAGGAACATTTAATCCCCTCGCCTAAAGTGAAAAGATAAAAGAAAATAAGAATAAATGGGGGAAAAAAACTCATTAAACAATTAAAACTATTGATACGTATTTGAGTTATTTTGACCATAAATGCTGACCTCATTTTAAAGTTTAAACAAAAAAATCAGCATTTTTACCATGTTTGTTGTGATTTTTTTTTTTTTTTTACTTGACCTATCGAGTATTATAACAAGCAGAATGATGGTCTGGCTGCTGTGTTGTGCCAAATAGGTGATAATGGAGAAGTAAATCTAGCACTAATGCGGGATTCAGAAAAGAACGTTTTTAGAAGCAAACTGATAGATTGTACTCAAAAATTACAAAGAATAAAGTTCAAACAAAACAATTAAACAGGGCAAAAGCAACCGAAGTATTTGCAGAAGACTTAGAAAACAACCACCAGAGTACAGTGTATTAAGGATATTAGACCCACAAAACATGTATATTGTACAAGATCCAGAAGATATAAGAAATATATTCCAGATTATCAAGACACAATACCAAAATATAGTAATCAATGAAGAGGATTTAACAGTATTTGATGAAACATCTGGATTTACCATCAATAGGTATGATATAGATGTGGACACAAAAGCAATGAGAATAAGCACCTCCAAGTCTGAGACCATGGTTCTCAACTGGAAAAGGGTGGAGTGCCCTCTAAAGGAGCTTTTCTATTAGTACTTGCGCGACGCGACTCTACCGGCCCGGGAAGTACGATATTGTACTGGACTGCTTTTCCATTACAAGTCACGATCCTCTAATGTGGGAGGGGTCCCCCGCACAATGCCAGTTTCTAGACGCTTTGCGCGGAGTCTGCAGAAAACCACA
>JBAMHV010107802.1:0-18719 GCA_037177535.1 Pseudomugil gertrudae
AGTGCGTGTGAAGCCCTTTGAGGCAACTTTGTTGTGATACTGGGCTATATAAAAATAAAATTGATTGATTGATTGAATTGAAATGATGGGACACTTCGCACACTAAACCTAAACATCTTGCCGACGTAGCATGTCCTCCATAGATGCGAGTATGAAGTTACTGTATTTATTAAGATTCCAATGTATACCACAGCTTGCTACATATCGGATCATTTGTTTGAGATTGCGGTAACCAATCCAAAATGGTAATTTTTAGCAGTGTAGTAAACACAAAATAATAACTTTGACAAAATAATACGTCACTACTGGTAAGTGCCCAATGTCTAGTATTCAATTTGACACAGCACTTAGCCACGATAGTGTGCATTACAGAAAAAAAGTGTGCAGTTCACATTACGCACTACTTTCCAGTGCACCATGCCTATGGTATTGAGACACAGCCACTTACTTTGGATCTACTACTAGATTAGACTGAGCTAGACAGGAATGGACCTGACTGAGCTGGACTGGACAGGACAGGACTGGCCAGAACAAAGAGGATAATAAAGGAAGTCTGGAATGTGGATCAGTTGGATGTTTTCTCTGAGGTCTGTGAAGGTAAATAATGTACCTGAAGAGAAACATGAGATTGTCTAGCTCCATGCCCAACAGGACACAGATCTACTGTGATCAACTGGACAGCAAACAAGCAAGGTGTGACTGTATGAGCAAGGACAAACCTCTACACAGTTGTCACAGACTGAGCAATGGGAGCATCGTGGAGGCCTGTAAAAGCGACATGTTGAACACCACTTCATCCGGACCTGGATCCCTCTTATTTCCACTGTTTTGTAGAGCGGAGCACGGAAATCATCCTCCTTGTCCTCATCCTCTTCAGCTAAACAAAGAAGACATGTCAGACCATGACACAGCTTCTACTAGTGAGAACATGAAAGCCAGGCCATGCAAGAAAACATGTTCACCTCTTGGGAAGATGCCGGGGTCCATGAATGTGGCCATGCAGAAGTTAGCCAAGACAAACAAGAAGATAACTCCATTGTAGATAGGAACTGCCACGGAAAAGCGCTCTGAAAGCCACGGACACCTGAAAGGTAAACAACATAAATAATAAACAACTGAATTCACAGCAAGCCATAGTGGCTCTACCTTCTACAATAGATGTCTTTCAAGTGACATATGTGAGTGATGCACGCGCAGTCATGGGGCAGAACAGCTTTGTTTTATAGCTGGACCAACACAAAAACTTGTGAATTTGAGGAAGTTTTCTAAACTTAAAATACCATCTTGCTGTGCTGTGGGATGTACAAATCTGAATAAAGATAATCCACATCTTCGTTTTTACTCCATAGACAAGGCAAGTTTATTTATATAGCACCTTTCATGTACAGGACAGCTCAAAGTGCTTTACATTGACCATTGCTTTAAATTGACATTTACATACCAGTGGGCAGGCGTCCATTTTAAAAATAGACGGGTTTTATGACTACCTGCCATCAGCCAGGATAACTGGATGAAGGCCAAAATAAAAAAGTACACATTTTAATTTAGGTAGATATAATTATATTTAAGTAAATCTATAACTATCGAGTCTTGTCGTGATATATGCATATGAACGGGACATAACTGTGGCTGCTTAAGTAAATATTATAGCTAAACATATAATAAATTAACAAACGTGAGCGATAACAGGACACTTGTCTGACATTCCACAAAGCACAAAAATGTAAAAAAATTAAATAAAAATAAGACGGATTTTATGGCTACGTGCCATCAGCCGGGAAAACTGAACAGAAGCCAAGCTCAAGAAAGCGCAACTATGCAGTATGCATTTGATTTTAGGTAGGTATATATACTTTTATATATTTAACCACCTCTTATAATGATTTAGATGATGGTTTACCGGTCGCACTATTACCCTCATATGGTCACGAGCTGTGGATGGTGACCGAAACAGTAAGATCATGAGAAGCTCAGCCATCCAAGAGGGACTCAAGAGTACTCAGATGAGACGTAGAGCTCTGTTTTGTGACCCCGTCTTTAGCTTGGTCAAACTTGCGCCTTCAGAACACAAAACTCTGATGTTTCAGACACTGGATGGTACAGCACTTCTTGAACATGCCCACAAAGACACGAAGACAAAAAGACATGCACGCCCTGTCAGATCATATCCATAATCCCAGAATTCAACTTTCTCTGGGTCCTGAAAAATGAGCCAAAATGCTCTAAAAACACTGGTAGTATGAAGCTTCCTGCTATAACAATGGGTGGCAGCCAATGAACTAACCAGATAACCTGGTCTGGTATGTGCTCCTGAGTGGACATGACTCACTGTTAGATTATGTTCACATGGACTGACCAGTACTCAGTCCGAGGACTCAAACAGAACAAAACTTTCCAACAGCGTCTTAATATAAAGAAAACAAAAGACAAAATGTAGCAATCACTTTGTGAGGACACTTTGTGTCCTCAGTCATCACTTTGTGATGGCTACAATTCTGCTTCAGAAATATCTTCTTGGCTGCATTCCAGCTTTGATCCGCTGCCGCTGTGATCCAAGCTGCAGAGAGCAGCTCAAAGTACCGGTGTCGGTATGCTCCAGCCTGAGCTCAGCTGAGTGACGTGGTTCTAACAGGCCCATCCAGCTGTCAATCATGCTGAGAATGACCAATAGCAGCACGAGCCCGCCTCCTGCACAAACTTCACGTCATAGCAAAAAACAGAACAGAGAGCAAAAAGAGCGAGAAGAAAAATGTTTTGAGAGAGAAGAAAATATATTTGAATGAAAATTTTCACTCTGACAGCAAAGAAAATATATATTTGAGTGTAAAAATGTTTTTGAAATACTTTTTAAAAAAATATAAATTTGTAAAAATGTTATAATTAATAATTATCTCAAAACTTTTTTTTGCTCTCAAAAATTATTTTTTGCTCTCAAATATAATTTTTGCTCTCAAATATAATTTTTTTGCTCTCAAATATAATTTTTTTTGCTCTCAATGTAAAAATAATTACTATCAAATATATATTTTCCTTTCAAAACATTTTTTTCCCTCTTGGATTGCTTTTTTGCTTCCATTGAATAAAAAGACAAAGATAGCTCCATAATAACCATTTACCCTGTAAAATTTTGACACTACTGATTCGGGGAGTGTATTGGTTAAAATTTAATGATACGATAAGTGTCATAATACGTGAATAACAATACAATATACTGTGATGTATTGAGAGACTATATAAACAAAGCAACAATAGCAATCTTTTACTTTACTACAATTTAAGGTTTAAGGTTTGAAGCCCACTTTCAACTGGAACTAGTTTGCTTGGAAACGTTTATGTGGTCTGCTAATGTTAGCAGCTTTCTCAGCTCAGGCTGCTGGAAAAGAAAGAGGGAGGGAAAGAAAGAGTGACAGACTGGTTGATGGGCTTTTGTCAGGGCGACAGATGTTGGCCTATTTTTCCTCACTAATCTAAGCCCAGAGTTGACTGCCCACCACAATGACCACACACAAACACACATTACACCTATAAATCCTTCAACAATCTCAACTGTGTCTCAGGTGAATCTACCCTCATACGGACACTTTACATCCACACTAAAGATATTTACACACACACGTTATAGTGTTGTATCTGTGCTGCATTATTGTCTTGTGTTGTGGAGGCTGTAGCTCCTAGTTCACAAAAGTCTGCCTCCCGGTCGAATATGATAATGGACGTCATCCAATCAGTGGCCTCCCTGTTCATTATGACATTGAACCGCTTTTCAAAACAAAGGAAAGCACAAAGCTGATCATGGACCAAGCCAAATGTGGAGCTTGTTGTTGGCTACCCTGCTTCCCCAGGTTTGGCGCAGCAGGTGAGAGCAGTGGTCTGTCAATTGGAAAGTTGGTGGTTCGATTATGACTTGTGATTCTGAAGTGTCCGTGGGCAAGGCACTGAACTCTACCTCCCAAATCTAAGTGTTTTGGAGAAAAGCGTCTGCTAAACAACCGTAGAATTGAATAGCATCTCCTCAACTTCCAACAATGAAAGCAGCTGCCATTTGTGAATATTGAAACAGATAGTAGTTGATTTAATGCCAGTGTAGATAGTGGGTATGAATGTGTCCATATGTCCCACAATCTTTTTATGTAGCCCCATGCACAGGTTACTAACAGTACCATCCAACAGTACCTTGTTCCCTTGTCCATGAGCCCATTTATCATATCCTGTATGTGACGTTGATCTTGTTTGACCTACAAGGTGATACTACAACGCTAATTCACGTCTTACCACAGTATATTAGAAATAGTGTTTAGGAATAGATGAAATCCATTTCATGAAGAAATAAAATCTTGTCAATGAGCTTTGAATAATATTTTTCTTATTATTCTTGACTTGTTACCAAGTCAGTTTAGCTTCACAACGATTGCATCTGAAGTAATGAAGTTAATAATGACCACACATTGGAGAACTGCAAAACAACTAGCTACTTGAGAGGACTGGGAACCAGTGCTACCAGCAGATTATACGGTTGACACTTTATATCAAACTACTTATGTAAGTAATAATGCCCAACGAGGTATGCATAATCAGAAATTAATGGACAACACAGGGTTGCGGTTGCTTCTGTGAAGTCTATTAATTACTTCAAATATGCACATCAAAGGACATTATGACAACTTATTCCATACTTGTTTTCCTCTATAACTTAAACTAAATAAAGCATATTACAATTTTCTATATTTCCCTTTTAGCAGCAATCCATTCCTCATATTTTCTTGGTGAGAGGATGGATATAATAACGTAAGTTTACACAGAGTATTTAACCTATGAACAATAGTATACATTGTTCATGCAGTTTGATCAAGATTACACTTAGGAAGCTTGAGGAGACCATGGCTGTGTCTCAATCAGCGCACTAACACTACTTTGCGCACTATTTTTAAGTGCATTTACACTGATATTTACACACTACATAGTGCGCGAAGTAGTGTTAGTGCGCTGATTGAGACACAGCCCATGTCAATGCAAGAAAGTGTAGGATAATCTCTCGTTGTCCAAGAGATCACTCTTGTGGCTTTTTTGTACTATGAGTAACTTTCCAGTATAAGTAGTATATGTATTATTCTAGATAATGTTACAATAATTCAAATGAGACTCAAACACATCTATATAGAGACATTTAAACCAAGTATTTACCATATCTAATTGCTTATTTAACAGCTTTTCAACCAGATAAATGTTATCCAGATCTAAACAAATTTGTGTCGTCTGCGAGAAGTATTTTATGAATATCACTAGAACATAAAATTAAAGCAGCAAGCGGCGTCCAACAGGTTCGAGCCGCCTGGCACCGCTGCCTGTGTAACACTCTTGTTAATGCAAGTTGGTCCAGTCTCATGTGTAAAGTATGAAAACTGTTCCATTATAAATGTGTTTAATGCATAATTCCAAATATTGTCATGTAGAACTGTTCCAGGTGTGACTGCTATCATACCTGTGCAGTTTGGTGCAGGTATCTTGTTTCATGTGGAAGTTATATTAATTTCGTTCTTCATGGTGAGATGTCAAACTTTGAGGCCCCGCCCGCTTTATTGTTGGCCCCATCATGTAGAATATTTGTACTGATTTTCATAAAGATTGGTGACATGTAGTCCCGGGGCTTTAAAAATAGGTGGCGCTATCGCGCAATTTTGCCTGTACGTTTACGAAAATGCAAAATTCAGAAATTTTTCAGATTCGTCTGGGGGGGTAGGCAAAGTTTAAAAACTTTTCATTGGGGTCTAGGGGGTGAAAAATGCCCATTTTGTGCTTAGAAGAATAATAATAAACATTTCAATAACAATAGGGTTCTCCCATGGCGCAAACCCTAAAAATCACTAATATGAACAGCAAACAAGAAGGTGTGTGCGAGTTACCACTCACGTGAAGCAGAAGAAGAGTGTAGTGGAGCCGACAAGGAAGAAGGTGGCTGCCGACACCGGGACGTAGCGGGATGGTCTGAGGGGTCTGTTCGGGGGGACCACGGCGTGAGGAAGAGGCGAGGAGGATGGGCCACGTCCTCCACTCTTACTGCTGCTACCCGGCATCACTTCTTGTGGGGTAACCGGTGGGTCTGCTACATCCGGGAATTAAGTCATTCAGATGCCCCAGTGTGGAGGGAGGAGTACTACAGAACTACTTCTTCCAAGTGCATCACCAAACTGAGTTTAACTGTGCATCTGAGTCTTACAGCAACTCTGATCTGCCGTCTGACAGATAAAAGTCTCGTTTCCTTATCACTCAGAAAACAGGTAGGAAAGGATGATCCAGAGGAAGGTGTTTCAACAGACTACCAAAATAAAAATATGCCCACACCAGCACACGCTGCCAACGAGGACACACAAATGTTATATAACTCCATCTAAAAAATGTCCAGAAAGCTTGGTGTGCATTAAAAAAACGGACACAAAAGGTCTTGACGGTGCTGATGGGTTCAGATCCAGCTCTACAATTAAGTATGCAGAGGTAAACTGGTTATTGTGGATGCATGTTGGGGGAGGGGAGTATGACAACAGGATGATGGTCTGAATGGTTCTTCACTTCAGAACCGTGAGATTGATACCTAGGAAATTCTGTAGCTGTTCAGTAAAGCCCTGCTGACGGAGAAACTGCTCAGTTGAGGAACTGTTTCGGGGCCAGCAGTCTGTAAGTGGGCCAGTGCAGTAGTCTGGTTTTCCTGTGTCGGGGCATCCCTAGACCCCGCTGGTGGTCAGTTGAAACCACCTCCCTACACCATGGATATGACAGAAAGATAAAAAGTGATTAATTCTCACCAATAATTTAATTTCCTCCATTAGTATCCATGTACAAAAACTGGCCTAGTTCCAGTCCAATGTGGACTAATGCGGAGTAGTACTACTCTCTCACATTAGTCAGTCCTCTGGCGTTCTGGTTAAACACTGTTCTGTAACAGTTATCATCTCTAGAGACTACATCCAGTCCTGGATAACACCCCCCCCCACCCCAGTCCCAGTACTCTGGAAGACACGACCTTGCTGGAGCAACTTCTGAAATAACTATTTAAAAAAAAAGAGCAAAAAAAAAATGGAAGAAAATAAAAACAAAGGATGTCCTCCAGAAAGTTTTATCTGAAGATCTCCAGGTCTGGATTATCCTTCCATAAACCAGTTTTAGTGGTTTCCTTCTTCCTGATGATGCTCTTGGTCTACACGGATGAAACACTGGACCAAAGCAACATGTGAGTCTAGTGTGACGCCACACCTACAGCAGGAAACAGAAGAAGCAGAGTCAGGTATATTCATATCCTTTCAACACTTCCAGCTTACTGAAGTATGGTCTAGTTTTTTTATTCCAGATTCCCTTCCGGTGAACACTGAACAATGAACCAAGTCCAAGAAAACAGTGATGACACGTGTTAACAGACCAAAAAGCAAGACCAGAAGTCTTCACTATGAAGCTTTAATTTCTTCTACAAGAATAAATTCTTGTCACTGAGGTCTGAAGTCTGTGTTTGCTCTTGTTCCCAATACTGCTCAGCTCCATCATGGTTGCATCTAAAATAAACTTAATAACAGCTAAGAGCCTCAAACAGCAACACTGTAGAACCAGGAATTTATGGGTGTGATGGGCCAGCACTTGCCTGTTTGGGACTTCGGTGACTATTGGTAGCCTATGCTCTCTAATCATTTGTCTGGAGGTCATTGTGTGGATTGGTCTGGGCCGATTGGTGATTGCCTGTTTGTTTGGTGGTGTGCTAGTTTGTACCCATTTGTTTATGCGTGGTAATGCTATTTGTGATATCCAATTCATTAGTCTGCATTTCTGCTGGGTGTCAGAGGTGAGCGCATGGGCGCTTTGGCCCAATTGTTTCTTTAGGCGCTCTGTGCTGCCTTAGTTGTACCCTGCTGCAGTGGTTTTCATTTCTATATTCATAATCTTAGGCTGCCATGCGGGGTAGGGTTCATTATTTGGCAGGGTTTTTTGGGTTGATCAGTATGATGCAGAATTGATTGACATTACTTTTTCTCTTTTCAGACTACCTATATACTTTTTTAAGAGGGTGTGGGTGTGACAGCACCAGCACTTGAATAGTTTTCAGGTGCCATCTGATTGTGGCATGTACTGCACCTGGTCCCCATGAGGCTCAAGTCATTATAAAGATCATCTACCAGGCTGAGCAGGTGTGGTGACCTGTTTTTGGTTAATAATAAAGTATTTTGCGTAACTTATCACTTGTACCTGCCTCTCTTCTGTTAGTGTCCCTGACCAGGTTGTAACAAGGGGACATACAAATAGCTACATTATTTTGTGAAATGTATATTTCACAAATGTAACCAGAGTACTGTCCATTTAGATTGTCCAACACATTCACATTATATCAGAGATTATATAACTTAATATTAGTACTATTATTAGTAGTAGCAGCAGCAATAGGTAGGAAATATATATAATATATATTATATGACTATCAATAAAAGGCTGCACGGTGGAGCAGTTGGTTAGCACTGTGGCCTCATAGCAAGAAGGTTGCCAGTTCGAGCCCCGGTGTGAGCGGGTTCTCTCCGGGTACTCCGGCTTCCTCCCACAGTCCAAAGATGACTGTGACTGGTGACTCTAAAAACACTGAACATAATCATAACTATCTATATATTCTGTCAGCCATTCCTGATAGTACTGTAGCTGGACAGTTCGAAAGTGAATTGTGGTTTTCAGCAGGTTTGTAGACCTGGACAGACACGGTTTAAATTGTAGTTTAGGGAGGAAGGGGTTGCAGAGCTAGATCAACACCCAGTATGTCCTGCAGGAAGAGGATGTGTGGTATCCAGGCCAGGTGAGAAAACCCATCCAACCTCCCTGCACAGCTGACTGGTCGTACGTTTCGACTAGGTGAGGATGCTCTCTTCAGATAACGAGCATGCTAAATTGCCCCCAACTGAATGAAAAAGGAGTAAAAATGTCCGCACAATGTGACAGGAAAACACAAAAAAAAGGTTTCTCTGTCAGATCAGTCTTTTAATGTATAGATTTATTTGTAGTCGGCTCAGGGTTTAATACCACATTCATTAGTTCATTTTATAAAAGTAGTACAAGAAACGAGTAAGGGATATTAAAATGAAAGTAGGGTGTGGATAACACTGAGTCACAGCTGCTGTGGATGCTGCAAACCGGCTTTAACGCTGATGATCCTTACACAATGAACATGGATCAATAAAAACTGCTCTTTCATTATTTGATCTATACAATGTGGACATGTAAAGCTAAGGTAAACGTGGGTAGATTAGCTTCTCGATATGCAACTAGCCGTCAGCTACCCAGGTCTTTGCCCTGGCTAGCAGCAGGCTAACGATTCAGCTTACCTGAGTTACAATGGCTGTGGATTCACTGAACGGGATGTCAGTCCTGGTGGCATTGTGTCATTCTAAGATTAGAATCAGCTAATCCAGATTGTCATATTGTTCTTAGTCTACACGAGACATCCAAAAAGCACGTCTTCTCCTGGTGGAAGGCTAATTCAGATAAATGATTGACTAGCTAGCCAGCCAACGATACGATTGACGTCTGTTCACCAGAGAGCTAGCTTAAATAACTCTTACTTAGCGTGAGAAACTTGCATTCCTTATGCTGCCTGAAGGCCGCTGATTTACAGAGGACAAGACTGAAAACCACGAGAATTAAACCCCAAACAATTATATATTCTAATCACTTCTCAATACTATTGGTGGCCAACAGAGACTCCCTAAGGCCGACATATTTGTCAGTGTCACAAAACTCCACTGCCAGCGGAGCTGTCGTAACAAGAAGAACCCTGATTGGACAGCGCTGCTGTCAATCAAAATGCCAGCGTATTCTGTAGCGTGTAGCGCGAGTCCCGCCTCCTTCCAAATGGAGACGTCATGACGACTTTACGTCATGATTAAACGAGACTCAATCCGATGGTTAGCGGAGTTGTGAGAGAAGAGGAAGATCTGTGCCTGTATTTTACAGTAATTGAGCACCACACAAGCTTTCTGTCGACTTAATCGGCTTACGTCACACACTGACATTGTAACGTCTGTCAATTTGCGCATGCATGTTTGTGACCATGTATTTTTAAAGGAAATACATGTCACATACATGTTGTTATGGCCAAAAAACGGAAACAACAATACCAACTGACAGATAAATCCCTGATTTATGCTCAGATTCAGTTTCTGACCAGCAGACACGATGTCTGCCAGCAAAGCCTTGCAAAACGCACACACACACACACACACACACACACTATAAACAACAACACACAACAAAGCTAAAGGATTTTAGATGTGTTATTTCTGATGTGGGTTTGTGTTTATCCTGCTTTTTAATCTCTTCACCGATTGTGTGTGTGTGTGTGTGTGTGTGTGTGTGTGTGTGGGTGTGTGTGTGTGTGTGTGTGTGTGTGAGTCCATAAAACATGATCATGGCGTTAAAAAACAACAGATGTTTTGGTGGCGACCTGTTTCCCACCCTCTCATTACACAAAGAAACCCGGTTTTATGCATTGTCCACATGACATGGAAGTAAAGATACAGTTTGTTTATAAGACCTGAACTGTGAGAGGGGCAGATAAGTGACACAGGTCACAGGTAACTGTAGTGCAAGAGTGACGTAGAGTCTGCGATACAGCAGATTTAGTTAAGGTCATTTTAAACAAATATTACCTGGATTCAGTAATCTGGCTAATTTAATATAAACAGTCTTTGGAAGCAGATAATTTATTGTAAGTCAGATATATGCTCTGAATCAAAACAAAGAGGACTTCAACAGCTTGTTGGAGTTTAATGACGAGTGTTAAACTACATCGTCATGAAAGAGGAAGGACTGACATCACTAATTGCAACACCAAAAAAATGAAAAAGAGAAATGTTCAATAGCTCCAAGATAACATGTTGTAGTGCCACCAAACTTGTAGAATAAATAGGAAAAACTGAGGGACAAACAGCTCAGGTGAGACATTTTCTGTACTGAATCGTATATCAGTCTTGGTGCTAATAGACACAGAGGTCTGGAAACTTTATCTTGTAGAGTGGTGTTGGACGAGGAGGCGACTGTCCAGATGGCGATAGAGGATGGATGGTCTGCAGAGGGAACACACTGTTGGACTGCAGACATGGCTTTTTATTTCAGGAATATTCAGTAATTAAACGCACTGTGCTGGAGTTATGTCTCACGCTGGATCCACAATGAGCACAGAGCTGTCTGGAAGCTCTCCACCACCTGCATCCTCCTCCTCTCCTCCTCCTACAATCCATCTATCGTGTGAAGAAAAACCCTTCATTGGAATAAGCGGCACAGATAATGGATGGATGGGCTGTAGATTACTGCCCAACATGGGCAGAACAGTATAGAAAACAGATGGATGAGTGTGAGGTTGCTTTACAATAAAACAAAATTCATGTAATGGAATTTAAAAAAAAAAAAACCCTAGACTTGAATTTTAATTTAATGTGTTCAGAGTTTTTGTGGCATTACAGTTATCCTGCGAGCCCAAAGCTGACAACATATTGACTAAATAATAAACTCTCTCTTAAAAAGAAAAGAAAAACAAACTGAGCTCATCCACTTTTCCCATTTTCCTTGGCGTGGATGGTTGGCGGCTCATTTGAAGCTCGAATCCTACGTCCTGGGAGCTGAGGGTCTTACACTGTGTTTGAGCTGCTCCTGGGATTGATGGTGATGGAGATGTTGGATGTTTCCTAATGTATCTGTTGGTGCTGCTTCTCCAGCATGTGAGGCATGGCCCCAAAGGCTCCAGTGATTCCAGGTACCATTGTTGCCTTCACCTCCGAGCATTTCTAAGTTCTTCCATGAGGGCTGAGGATTTCTCCAGTTTCTGTTTCTTTTTCCTGATAAAACATTTTTTGGAGATGGCTGCTGATAAGTTGTTCAACCCTTTGAAGGACAAAAAGATAGAACAAATGAAGACTGGAGATTATCTGAGTTTTTAGTACTTGCAGCACGAGTAGAACGTTCCTTAACAGCCTCGGGAGTGCTGCTTACTCCGTCCACCTCGAGTGACGGACGTGCAAGTAGTTTTATTGTATGAGAAGACAAAGCATATTCACTCTCTGATTGGATAAAACAATCATCAGGTATCATATAGGAAATAATCTTCCACGTCAGCATAGAAAGCATAAATCTCCCACACATGGAAAAGTAAGATGAGGAACACTCTGCTCTGCAGATAGTATTCAATGTCTGCCTTCTACAGGCAGCAGACACCCTATCACCCTGGCAGATTAAACATGAAGAGTTTTAAGATGTGAACCAAAAAGATCCAACATTCCCTCCTGTTGAACATCTGAAACTTAAAATAAAAAGATAAACAAGGCGGAGCAATAAAATCAAACTTATGACTCAGTCATTCCACCACTTAGCTGTGGTCATCTCATCATATGTCATGGTCATGGTGTCTGAGTAATCAGATGACAGCATAACCTGGTGGGGACACATTCCTGCAACAGTCTTAGAGACCATCCGTCTGATACAAGAGATAATGGAGCTTGTTAGCACACAGAAAAGTGTTAGCACCACCAACACAGGTATGCAAACTCTCAGTGGGACTTCCCACTAAGCTCCTCCTGTTAGCCAGGTCCAATCTCATGCATTACCTGCCTCGAATTCTGGCTCATTCCATGCTGCAAACCTCTGAGCCCTCTGAGCCTCCACATTACCATGGATTACATCCGGAATGTAGGTACAACAGGTGGAATTATAACTAAAATTCTCTGCTCAGCCAATCACACGGCAGCATGTAGAAATGGCAAGGATCACTTGCTGAGGTTCAAACTGAGCATCAGAATGATGAAGAAAGGCTGATGAGGAGGATGATGACTGATTGGGGCTGCAGGAGCCCTTCATCAGGTGGTTTGTCTCTGCAGACACGGGGAAGGAGCTTATTCTCTGATCTCATGAATATTGCCAAGATGAGAAAAAACAACATCCATTCAGATCAGAACATTTTCTGACATCAAACTCACCTTCTGAAGCTCTGCATCATTCTGGAACTTTCTGCTGCTGTATTTGGCAGGGTGATAGCAAACTAGGAAATCTCCCAAGGACATTAAGATGATGTGATCAGATACAAATTTAGGAGCACTTACACCAGACCACGTGATGAACACACGTGGCTCTCACATTGACTGTGTCGGGCCGGATGCCCAGTGACCTTACCAGAGACACCTCTGTGCTCATGGTGTGTTCAGCATTGTCCATCTCATCACAACCTCTTTCATCCCCTGAATGATGCACGTGTCTGGCTGAACAGACAGTAAGACATCATTTCTCTGGGTCCATCCTGACCCAGATAGCACTGCTGGTCCAGTGACAGCAAAACCAGCATCTGAGAACTAACACAGATGTGTTAGTGCAGTGGGTCCAGTTATGCTGTGGACGCAGGTTAGGGTTATATCCAAAATTAGCCATAAACAGAAAACATCCACTGTCACCTCTGTCATGGTCTCACTATACAGGATCGGTCTGTGCGCAGACCCTGGCCTTATTTAGCACACACAACAGGTCTGAGTTTTCTGTCGTGCACTCCTGCAGACATACTGGTACCACAAATTCTCCTCTTTTGTGAGTCCAATCACTGCAGAGTGTGCATCTCAGTGCATTTCTTTTGGTTCTTTTAAAAGGTGTCTGGCCTGTGTCTTGGAAACACAGACAGATAAATTAGTGACCACATCAGGTACAAAGTTATACACGCGAACACCACCGCACAGCTGTAGTAATGACAACACACATGTTTTGAGACCTCCATTCTGCTACACTGGAGTTCAAAGATGTGCTCCACTAAATCAGAGAGGTTCCGTTGGTTTCTTTGCCGGCATTGAGACAAAGCATCACTAGAAGATTCAATCCCTGTGTATCTGGCCTTTTCACCACCGCTGATGATCAGAATGAATTTGTCAATCAGAGCAAATTTCTCTCAACTTCAGTACTTAACTGTTACGGCTGTACTGTGGATGGAGATGGTTGGACCCAAAGCAGGATGACGGCAGATGAGGTGGAGAGATGAGGTTTATTAATCCCAAGTGAAACACAGACCTTTAACATGACCTTAACACACACCAACAAACTAACATAAATCTATCGACAAACAATGAACCGTGAAGTAGTACCTGAAAACCGGGATATATATACACAGAGACAGAACTAACACAGGTGGAATGAGTGAACTAACTAAAGCCAGGTGAAACCAATGAACTTGAATACAATAAAGCAAAACTAAACATGATGGACAACACAGGAAGTTAACCAAAATAAAACAGGAAACATGAACACACCGTGACAGAACACACATTGTGACATTAACCTTCTTGCAGTGAATTTGATGGATCCACGAAGGCTTTTCTTAGGATCCAATCACCCTCCTGCAGAGCTCATGTAATGGAGAGAGATAGATTCTGGTAGATTATTCGTCCTCAATATTGTAGTTAATTCTCTCAAAGAGTCCAGTGCTCTGAGGACGATGTGGACAATAACTTTAAAAAAAACCCAAGCTCTGTGAGCACATAGTCATCATTTCCTTCACAAAATGTGTTCCATCATCACTCCTGATTATTGCTGGTATCTCATGAGTGGGGGAAAAATAAAAATAAAAATAAAATAAAATATCTCTGCACAATATCTTAGCAACTGTGACTGTTTTCATGTCCTTTGTAGGAAAAATGTTTAGAATATGCATGTCTTATGACAAGACAATGCTTCTAAATACACACTGCCTGTGTGAAAGCAGGTTACTATCATCAATAAAGTCTCATCTTTTATTCCAAAATGTGTGAGAATGGTGGAAAAAGATAAACTGGTCTATATTGAGTAAAATGGTGCCTAAATTCAGTTTAAAACAATGGTATAAGAAAGGGACCGTTTGTAATGACAAGTATAATATGTCAGTAATTGGCTTTGAAATCCCGTCAAGAACATCCATCCATCTGAACGGGGTCGCGTGGTCCCAGCTGACATCAGGCGAGAATCGGGGTACACCCTGGACAGGTCGCCAGTCCATCACAGGGCCAACATGCATAGACAAACAACCATGCACACTCACTCACTCCTATGGGAAATTTAGAGTCTCCAATCAGCCTATCCCTAAGGTGCATGTCTTTTGACTGTGGGAGGAAGCCAGAGTACCCGGAGAGAACCCACGCTAACACGGGGAGAACATGCAGACACCACACAGAAAGATTCCTGGTTGGACCCCCGCCCTAGCCGAGGCTCAAACCAGCAACCTTCTTGCTGTGAGGCCACAGTACTAACCACCGTGCAGCCCCATTCAATAATATATTTAATTAATTTCATATCATGTCATGACAATCAGTTAATGTCTTATTGTTGCTCTTATTATCTATATCAATAAACTGATTCTCATCTTCAGGTGGTGGGAACATTGTGATTTCTTTCTATAGCAGAGTTAATGCTGCGGGTTGATCATTAATTTAAAATAATAATTAAAATAACGAACTGTGTTTTGTTGCATTGTACTCGTACATGTGTAATGACAATAAAGTTGAATCTAATCTAATCTAATCTAATCTAATAATCTCATTGAATATTGTGGGCTCCGTCTGTGAACCTTTTGGTCATTTTCAGGGTCATACCCAGGTGTCTCGCCCTAACAGTTTAACTGGGCAGTTAGAGTCTATAACTACATTTTTAGAAAGGCATTTATATTTACTGAACAAACTTTTTCCCAGTACATTTATTCAACTCAATAAAATCCCTTTTGTGGAAGGGATAGCTTTAGAAATGGACACATTCCTGTCTTAATGTCATCTTGAGAATTGGTCTTAAGCCAGCAAGATAAGCAGAGCAAGTGTAGCCAGTTTTACAACAGAGGTAGACATTTTTCTGATTCACCAATTTCTAAGCAAAACCATGCAAGAAATGTTGAGTATCAGTCCAGGGAGTCACCGTTTGGACTCTTGCCCGTTCACAAGCTCGAGTGAGGGTGACCAGTTCTGTAATGGACTTCCACATGCTTTGCATGCTCCTTATCTGTGCTGAAGTTTGCATAAACAAAAGTCAGTGCAAGACAAAACAGACTCCATACCACAAGCGAGGTTACACAATCCGTCTCTGTGCTGCACATAGAGTAAAACTTCCCTTTACTGGTGTCCTCTCCAACGTATGTGTGACAAGCAAAGCCAGGCTGAATCCTGGCACAGGTCAATGCCAGTCAAAACAAAGGAGCCCACGTTATCTACTTACATCCTGCCCGTCTTTCCTTCCTCTTTCTCTGTCGGCTCAGCCTTCACTGATTCAGAACAATAATTTTGTAACTGAATCGGTGATGCTTGTAAATTCAGAAGAATAATTGATCGACATCAGTCCATCAGCAGATATCACCATGATCTATATCTATTCCTCTCTGCCCGTAACATTTCTTGCTTTTAGGACCTTGTAGCTTCATTACCCCAAGTTTCTGTGTCATATATCAACAAACCCTCTAGAGTTAATGCAATTCGTTCAGCTTTTCAGTTTCTTTTTATCAATATCTAACTTCTCTGGAGCCATGCGGTAGTTATCAATACTCAGATGGGCTGCAGAAATCACAATTCTTTCCCAAATATTAACATCCATCCATCCATTTTCAACCACTTTTCCCTGAACGGGGTCGCGGAGGGGCTGGAGCCAATCCCAGCTCACAACGGACGAGAAGCGGGGTACACCCTGGACAGGTCACCAGTCCATCGCAGGGCCTAAATAAGAAAATTTGAATCAATAAATTAATTGGATTAAAAGTTTCTTGTTCCCCCTTTCCTTTGTATGACCCTTGCAAACTTCTTATCAGAATCATAACAGAGGAAAAAGAAATAAAAACTTCCGATCATTAACATAAACATGATATGGTGTTGAAAGAAACAATTGTAAGACAAATATAGGAGCTTCTTTTAATCAGGGTTCTCAGGAAGATTCATTCATTTGGGGTCTTTTCGCTGAGGAAATGAACCACAAACATCCTTCCTTCAACAATCTTTACTATATCATAAAGTTGCTTTTATTTTGTATCTAGAGATTTTTCTTTATTAAGCTCTTAAGTTTTCTAACAGGCAATAGCGGAGGGGTGGGGTGGCTGGGGGTGGCAGTGGCCACCCTGCACTAAATCCTATCCACCCTATTGGCCACCCCAACGCAAATCACCCAGAGCCTTCCATATTACTATTATAATATCATTGTAATATAATAAAATATTATAATATATATTTATAATTTTATTATGCGATATTACTATTATAATAATATGGAAGGCTCTGCCATCACCATACGTGATGTGCCAAGCCTGAGTGCCTTTTGACAACGAAGCCAGGTTTTACAGAGTCTACACAAGTCCCATGGTTATGAGTCACTGCAGACGGCTCCTATTCAGGTGGTCAAACACATGATTACAACCAGGTACGCTAAAATATTTGCTGTGTCTCAATCAGCGCACTAACACTACTTCGCGCACTATGTAGTGCGTAAATGTCAATGTAAATGTACTTATAATAGTGCGCGAAGTAGTGCGCTGATTTAGACACAGCCATTGTAGTTGGTTAGGAATTATATTTCTGTGCTTTTTAGATTAATTGTCCGACCCGGGTAAATACTCAGAGTCACGAGTGGGTCACTGTGTATGTATTTAGCAGTTTACGACCCATAGCCAACTTTAAGGAAAAATAGCGGTTAGCAATTGCCAATATTAGTTAACTTTTAACGTAAATGTTATGTGAAGTTATCATTCACATGTCAGCTGTTCAGCAAGCTTTCACTTACTTAATGTTGCTAGGACTGTTTCAAATAGTGGTGGTATAGGGAATATGTTTTGGTATTTTGCATTGGTTTGTTATGTCAGAGCAGATGAAGAGAAAGGCAGCAGACATAGCTTCTTTCCTCAGTAAGGAAACAGTAAGAGAGAGACAGACAGGGAGAGGAGGAGACTAAAAGGTCAGGTTCAGAGAGCGAAGAAGAAGAGTCCTCTGTAAGAAGAGTGCAGCAAAATGGACCTTCCAGGTATACAAAAACACTTTCACACATGGAGTTTGCCATAGTGCTAGTAAACTAGTGGCATTTAAAGGCTATAATGTGTCCTTTTTTATACTGTCCACCAGTGTGTTGATGAAAATGATTTGACAGGAAAACCTTTTAGAAAATATTTTCAGCACCTTCTAGTCTGACATGAATGGTTTCTTTAGCTTGCCACAGACCCCAGCAGAGTGCATTGGAGAGTGAAGGAGAGAAGCTCCCACATGTCAGTGACTCAACTAGATCTCCTGGTAAATCTGTTACTGATATATCTGACCAACACTGAGAGCTGCTACCCTCACTGAAATTGTTCACAAATTCAGTCTGTGTGGGCTGTATTAAACATATCCTCCAGAAACTGCAGAATAAGATCTTATGCAAAATCATTTAAATGCCTTAAGACAGATCTCTAATTTCTAATTTTTAGATGCTACTCAAGGACAACAGCTGACAGACTTGGAGGAGAGAAAAGACCCCTCACAGACCAGTGGTGCAAGTGGTCCGTCAGGAATTCTAACTCTTTAAATCTTGCAGGAAGTGAAGGTGAGTAGATTGCAGGATGAGCCTCTGGTGCGACAACCAGCTTAGGTGAGTGGATTGCAGCCCTGGAAGCCTCCGGCCAGAGATATTCTATTCTATTCTATTCTACAGGCATTTAGCAGACGCTTTTATCCAAAGCGACGTACATCAGAGAATAAAGCAACACAAGC
>JBAMHV010109592.1:0-18320 GCA_037177535.1 Pseudomugil gertrudae
TTGCAGCAGTCTGGCACTTATCTATGCTGTTCCTCGTTGTTTGATTTCATGCTTGTGTTGTTTTATTTTCTGATGTACGTCGCTTTGGATAAAAGCATCTGCTAAATGCCTGTAGAATAGAATAAAATAGAATAGAATAGAATAAAATAGAATAGAGTGAGGCAAAAAGCAGGAGGTGTGCTTACACTGTAATGCCTTTCCATTCAAACCAGCAAAGCACAGAACTATAAATGAAACTACAGATGAGCTAGCGACTGCTTGCACGTCTACTTCTGAGGGGTGGGTGCGTTTAATGGACACACAACTGCTTCGTCAGGAGACCCCTGAGTTTTCTCTTGTGATCTCCAGATCTATTCACAGGAACTTGTATTCTGGATTTTTCTGGCTTTTGCATCAAAACAACTGTTTTATCCTGCCTGCGTTTATAATCCTGTGAACTGGAAAAAGTCATGAAAAGCAGGATAAGGAAAAGAATCAAATATTTTAAAAAAGTGTTTTGTACATCCTCACCGACTGTCTGTCGCCAAAATGGGCCGGCAACCTCTTGCCCGGCATTTTTGGTCTGTTAGCGGTTGGGTGTGAAAGTTTCTCTGCAACAAGCGACAACCCATCAAAACTCACCAGATCTGCTGGTGAGAGAGTAAAACATTTCAGTGATTCTGGCTTGCAGGATGTTTATTTCCTGTCTGCTAATGACAACAACAATCCCTCCAGCAAACAATACATGAAGTCGTCATAAACACATTAGATGTTTGCATCTGACAATATAAATAAATCAACATGTGATTAAGTTTGGACGTTGTGTAAAATGCACATAAGAATGCACATGTCTGTAAAGCTCCCAGTAGAATACAAACATCATTTTTAATCTGATGGCACCAAAACATCTGAGACGTTTGAATCAGGATCACCTGGCTCACATCAACGGGAACAGGTCATTAACATGATATTATGCATGTAAAATGAACATTTCAGAGGGGCAGAGCCTCTCAGGTGTGAAGATGAAACTGTGAAACTATTTCAGAAAGAGACTGAGGACCATCCATCCTCACCTGAAATCAGGAGGAGTCTCTGTATGCATGGGAGATGCTCTAAAGGCTCAGTGTTGTTAAAGCAGCATTGCTTTCAAACCAGACTTGATTCTCTACTGGAAATCCCTGCATGGACTTAGGAAGACTTCTGTCAGTGAACACAGTTCACCCTGAAAGGTTAAAGCTCCATCATGGGAAGGAGAAGCCATATGTAAATAACCCCACCATCTTATGTGGACCACAGCTCAGCATGGGACAAAACCCTCCAGCGACTGGTCTCCTCACCTCCAGATGTTAAAAGAGGATTCTGGGAGCTGCTTTTACTGACATGCTTCTGCATTAGAATCAAATGAATTCACGTTTTTCACGTCCCAACACCTGATGTGATGTTCTACTGGACTTTCTTCTTCCTGGTCTGTAAGAAGTTGCACTGGGAATGAAGTAAAATGTACATTCCCACAGCAATATTAAGTTCTCCTTATTCCAGCAGCTCCTTTGTTAGGACAGTGTAGCCGTCCTCCAGCATCACTCTGAGATGTTTTATATTAAACGCCAGCAGGAAATGAAAAACTAAATGCTAGCCTCACAACGTGTTTAGCTTCAGTGAGAGCAGCTTAAGATGAGTCTTTGAGAAGACATGTAAGGAAACAGCTATGACAGGAAATAAAGGGTGCAGATTTCTGGAGGGCTCGTGACAGCAGACTGAAAGATGGCTTGATGTGAGAGGATTCACAATATGCATTTAGAGTGCACGTTTGTTGCACCATGACGGAAAGTTTGTTTACAGCGGCCGGATATCTTTACAAGCACTAAACACTAAAAAGCTTTAGCAGCACTTCACAGTGTGCAGAACAGATTAACTTTTCATGTTCTGTGGTGAACGTGTGACACACTGAACCTGGACTTTTAGCATGTCTGCCAGCACTTGTCACACAAAACAACTTGGTGACGTGTCCTCTAGTCAGCTCTATTAAATAAATCAGGCTTCATTACAGCTTTCACAAACATCATGATGCAGCTCCTGCTGTCTGCTTTCATGTTCTTCACAGTGGCTCTTTCTTTAAGCACTGTAGGAGAAAAATAGGGGGCCCATGCAGTTATTTTTCTGCTTTTGTGTCATTTCTTTCATTTTTATTTCTATTTGCAACTCAGGCTGCAAAGCTATTGAAGTACATGTTCAATAAAAAAACTGCAAAAATCAGTTTTTCTTCATTTGACTAAAACACAAAAACATGGAGATCCAAAACATTCTGAAAATGTATGAAAATAAAGACACTAACTCTTTAAACTGTTTAACTTATTGCAACAAATATTCTATTTTAGTTTTTGAGATTTATTAAAGCAACGGCGCTTTGATTTTCACCTCAACTCAAAGCAACAGAAATTACAATACATAGAATATTTATTTATTTATTTACTGGTGTCATTTGACACAACATATCAAACTTAAATAAAATAAATACTACATATAATAAATATTGATTTAAAATTAAAATCTTTCTTTTTGTATGAAACTGGACCTTTTATAGACATTTTAACCCAAAACACATTATTTAATAGAATGAATGTGTAAAAAGGAAATAATTTTTTAAATAAAAGCCAAAAATAAATGTTAAATTTAAGCCAAACAAGAAGAAATAAAACTAAAGCTATGCTCAGACTTATCTAACCCACAATAATGTAAACTAAGCTGCTGCTCTGCTGCGCTCCTCTCAGCGTTGTTGCACCGTACGTAGCAGGATTTGATGGTGTCAGTGATGCACTATGATGTTACAGCTTGAAAGGCAGATTTTAAAAATGGCCGTTCTGTCCATTATAGTAGTGAAATGGACATATGTCAACCGTAGCCACCCTGTTTTTAAAGGTTTAAAAAGCTCATGAAATCACAGTGGTGTAAACACTGGCAGCACATCCATGCTGTGAACATTCATATTGAAATAAAGGGGACACAGTCTGATCATTCAGATTGATATATACCACTAAGCTCTGCTTCAGCTGCCACGGCAACAACACCGCTTATTGGAAAGCACAAAGCTGAACATCCTCTGTGGAACAAATAGTGAATTACTACGGTTTTACCGTACTGTGCTGACATACCTGTATCTGAGGGCTTTTCCCCCCAGTCCCCTGACAGGGGTTTGGGTTTGGTGGGCAACGGTTCAGCGTCAGACTTTGGTGGCATCACTCCATTGTCCCTGCAAGTAAAAATAGAGGAGGGAGGGAAAACAGCATGAAAGGTGCAAAAGTCTGTAAGGAAGCGAGATGAGGGGTTTATGGCTCTGCACGCTTTGTGTTGACTGTGCTCTGCATGTGCGATGTTTACATACAGTGTGGCACACTCATGTCTTCTCAACACTTTCATCTAAATAGGAAACAAAGCCTCCACCATTAGACTCCCTTTGGTTTGTGCCCGTGTTTGTCAAATACATATCAGTAACTGGGCTCTGACATGTAAGTGAGCACTTTCAGACTACATGGTTTGGTTTATACCAGACACATTCATACACAGTCTCTCTGGGACATGTTTGCATCATTCACTGAAATCCAACCGGTCTCCCTTCACCCGCTGCAATATGACATTTATTCTAGTTTAAAGTTGGATGTTCATGTGTGCCATCTTCCTCTACGGTCCTTTTCACTCCCCTCTCTCACTGTTGTCATGAAGGTAAAATCAACTAACAAAGCTAAAATGTGTTTTTTTACCAGGCTGTAAACTTATTTATAGCTGCTGTAAAGTTTGTCTTTCTAACATGGAGGTCTATGAAGATTTGCTCTGTTTTGGAGCCCCTTGTGGGTTAAATTGGACAGATTTCAAATAGCCCCGATGTCTTGCCAGCCTCTAGTTTATCCATACGTTATGACAAACAGTGTCCACTGCAGTGGGTAACCAGCGTGGCCATGTTGGTTGTTGGCCTTTTCACCACTTCCATGTTGTCTTGCTAACAGATAGAAGAGGTTGGCTGTGTCTCAATTCCATAGTGCGCTGGAATCAGTGCGGAGTGCACACTGCGCCCTGTTCTCCTGTAGTGCGTCCCGTTCTCCTGTAGTGCACACTGTTCTCCTGTAGTGCACACTGTGCCCTGTTCTCCTGTAGTGTGCACTGCGATGGGTAAGTGTCGTCTCAAATGGAATACTGGACGTTTGCTACTTACCGGTAGTGATGGTAATTTGCATATTATTTGTGTGCTAACTGTACTGGGTCCGTTACCACAATCTCAAACAATGATTGGATATGTAGCAAGCTGTGGTATACATGAGAACCATAAGGAAACTTTTTTCCTTAAAAGGCCAGTGTGAACGCACTACGCACCTAAATATAGTATACAAAGTCATGTTAGTGCACTGATGGAGACACAGCTGAAGTGTCACCAGCCAAAATAAGCTAACTGTTAGCCTCCTCCCTGCCAACACAGACAGGACAAGATACAATTAGCCAGGTAACTGCATTAAGGCTCAGGTATAATCGCACTGTCTGCTTCAGGATGGTTACGCTGTCAACGACGTATGCACTGCTGTATGCACTGCACTTTTTTAATTACATTTTTGGAGGAAAAACACACACACACACACAATGCTGTTACCCTACGCTTTAGTATACGTGCACATTTGATCTGGATCAGCTACACGGGCCAGCCCAGATGCAGAGGGAATCTTGACTTCAGCACACAACTGCAAGCTAGAATGCATTCAGAGTGCAAACTGTGCACATCAATTCAGAATAAAGTGTAAAAGTCTAATGAGTTACAGAATCAGAAGCTCCATTTTCCATTAAAGAAAACTTTAGTGTAGAAGCTGTGAATGGGGCAGTGTTTCAGGACTCACATTAGCACAACATACATACGTACTTGAGGTTTAGCGTGGGCGCGTGAGGCTTTTCAGGCTTCTTGGGTGGAATAATTACAGGTTTGCTTTTGCCTGGAGGAGGGGCCGGCTTTTTAGATGGGACCATGGGCGGTGCAGGTTTAGAGGGTTTGTAATCTGCCGTAGCTTTGTCACCTAAAACAGAGAAAGGGGGGCAGATAGAGGAACAAACAGAGTCAACAGATTAGAGGGAACACAATTAGATTAGATTAATAATTAGCTGAGAAAACTGAAGCCAAAAAGCAAACTTCTTGCTAATAATCTTACGCTACACACAGTTATTCCATGTGAAAGCTGGGAAAATCTTACAAAGTGTTTATGTACAGAGCTGAAACAACCAGAACAGCATGGTGTTCGATGGGCTTGTCTGGTGACTTTGTTTTTCTTCTGACGTTTTACAGAAGAATTGTTTACCTGCTGATGAGTTTCTTCTTCCAGCAAAACTTCTTAAAAGTACAGCCATAAGTGAAGAAAAACACTGAGACAAGTGAAACCAAACCCACAAAGCAACAGCTTGGTCCTGTTTTTGCTTAATATTTACATAACGCTCCTGATTCAGTCTGCCGCCCTGCAGGACGTGCTGTAAGAAAACAAACAATAATACAAGCCGACAACCCAAAACTGTTCATTTTACATCACAGAGAGGAAATTAAAAGGTTTGGATTTGACTTCTTTGATGAAACGGAGACAATAAAACCTGGTGGTTCCCATCGAAACAGCATGCTCTAATATAGAATAATAAGATATGAAAGAACATAATCAAATTTAATTAAATGGTAAATTCAATTAAAATAAATTTAAATCAATTAAATCCAATAAGATTGAACAAAAGAAAAATATAAGAGAAGACCAGATATAATGTTTTTCCCAGAGAAAATGTCCAAAAATGATCATTTATCTGGAATAACTGCAATATATAAAAGAGGCATTTCAACCGGATGAGCTCCCGTTATGCTCAACATCGTCCCATAAAGACAGAAAACAAGCTTCAGCTGGCTTTACAAATATATCCGTGCACACCATAGTGTAAGGATCTAAAACAGAAAAAGTCCCACTGAGGTTTGAAGGAAGTCAGGAATAAGTTCACGTTGGTGTGTAGTTACATCAGAAGCCATCCTCTACACAGCGCTCTCATTATCGGTGACTGCAGAGTGGGTGTAGCTGTGTTAAGTCTCTGGACACATGTCACCGACAGCTTCCCAATAGAGATGTGGGACTGGCAATGTTACAAAACACAAGTCACATTACATGAAATTGCTGCTGTCACAGAAGAGACCAGGAGAAACAGCATGAAGCCAGACACTGACATGAGCAGTGTTTCATATAATACAGCTGCTGAATGAGAAGTGTATATGTCATTGCTTCACACCAAACTAAAATGAGCTTTATGTGCTTCTGAGAACAGACTGTCCAGAATCGCCCCAGGGGTAAAGAAGCAGAACATGTAGACGTGCCATGGCAATGCGATGAAAAGGAAAATGCTGAAGAGAATGAGACTGAAAGACATGGAGGATGCAGCAATCAGCAGCAGGTAGTAATCGCAGCACTTAATGAGGGGAACATGTTGAATGGAGAGGTTAAAGGTGTGGGATGATTAAACTAACAGGCCATGCTTGCCCTGCATTCAGCCTATAAACATCATTTCAACAAGCATTTTATTACATAATGCTTCGTTAAACAAACATTTTATTCTGAGTACAGTATTGCAGGCTTATACAGGAATACTTTACACACATTATTTAATAAAAATATATATTAAATAATATTAAAAATAAAATGTAGCTGTATTTATATTTCCCTGAGGCAAACCTGCTTAATGTGCAAGTCAGACAATACAGAACACAAATCTTATTATTTTGTTGTTTCCATTTTAAACTGCATCTACAACCATTTTGGACTCTTATTCACATAAAAATTCCTTTTTTTAAACTGAGGTCTTAATTTGGTCCATTAAAAATGTAACATAAGTGATGCAAATTGTCCCAGAAGCTGTGTACCATGTCATGTTCTGATTAAATGAATGAGGTAACACACTGCTTCTGCATTTTCATTAGTTTCATAGATGATAAAACCCACAAACCTGTTAAAGACCAAATGATGAGTTCCTGATACAGAAAAGCTGATCAGACTAATGTAGAAAAACATTTCAATAATCAGTAATAAAAGCTTTTTCCCAAGAAATCAGACAGCCAACATTAAAATATATGCCTAAAATTCATTCCACCCATCATTTTGGAGTACTGCTTCTACATTCCTGATAGACATTATTTGACTTATTCCTAGTTAAATTGGCTCACTATCCTCTGCTCGCTACAGTAATCTCACATCTCGGCTTATTATTATTTTACATTATTATTATACACACCGCAACTCGACCTCAGATAAGCGGTGGAAAATGGATGGATGGATTATACACACTGTGAAGATCTACTTTGTTTATTTTGGGTGTGTCATTTCATCAAGAACGGATCAAACCAAAGAGGAAGAATGATATTTTGTCCACAGAGGATTAGTAAGAGGATGGATAAAAGTATTGACAGCAGTGAAATCTGGACATAAACGTCCCTTATGAGGAGCAAAAAGGTGAAACAAAATGAGGGAAAGATGAGATGGATTAAAGGTGGGGCGTCCTACTGTACCTCTGTCCCCTAGCCTGGTAAGAAAAGGCTTCTTGTCAGCACTCGGGATCTCTGGCTTTGGAGCTGAAAAACAAAACGTGGTCCAGAGTCACCTTTATGTCCAATCTTACACATTCAACACTTCACACAAAGCAACTGTCCCATCAGAGACACTGCAACCAGTAGTTCCACTGATATAAACGTGGCTCCCAGCACTGTTCCTGGTGCTGGGAGCCAACGATTTCCACCAATAGAAAGTAGTGCATGCAGTTTCTTGTTGCCTTAGAAGCAAAACAAACAAACAATTGCAGCTAAACGCAGCAGTAACTGGATGTAGGTGCAACAAGTCTTTCAGATAGAAAGCATGTTGCTGCTTTTACAAACAAACTGTTGTTGTGTCTTGACTGATGTGGTGATTTGGACCCCCTGAGTGGAGGACTGGTTTGTGATGTGTAGGGACGAAAGAGTGTGCATTTCTGAACACTCATCAGGGATTGTGCTGTGTGAAGTGCTCCTCACCTGGAGGTTTTGATGGTGGAAGCACTTTCTTCAGTTTCTAACAGGAAGACAAAGAGAAGAGACAGTCACAGTCTGACTTGTTCAAGTAGTAAAGTTTGACATGTGTTTTGATTCATACTAGTCACAAACAGCCTACCTTACTGGTTACTTAGTGAGCATCAGAACGAGCATGAAAGGGATTTTTGTGACACTGAGAGACTGTGCTGATAAAAAGATGGACCGAGCCGCAGTGGTTAATGAAGAGCTAAAGTAAAGCTCATTGGGCGGTTCCATCTTGGCAGTCCCTCAAAAACAAAACAAAAATAAGGCAAGAAGTTGAGCTGAGAGAATCCTGTGAGCATGTGTTGGATGATGACACCCATCAAACCCCGAGCCACATGTAACCAAGAGCTAATCGAGCTAAACAGCTAAGAAAGGAAGGCTGAAACGCACCGTTAGCCGGCTAAAACCTGGGCTTTAATTTCAACATTAAAGATCATCAACATCTGATCAGATCAAACATCTGAATGGATGAGCTATAAAAAAATGTGCACTTTGTTGAATCCAGGGCATTGTTGTGGTAGTTCTGAAGGACAAAGGGGATCTAAGAACCACTGATGTTTTTACACTTCCAGTCCTACATGACCAATAGCTTTCCTTTGTACTGATGTTGGACTCACACCCAACAACAGGGAACTGCTCGTGTTCAGGTGTACTTCCCTTCCTCCTGAAAGGCCACTGCTCATTACCTGTTTTTATATCTATCAGGAACATTTCAGGGTACTTCTAACCTGTGTTACACTTCATCTCTTTCAACACTCGTCTTATTGCCTCTTATCGTGCATGTTGCTGAATGAGTAGTCCATCCTGACGGAGTAACAGCTGGAGACAACGAAAGCTTAGAGGACAAATTCTCTTTCATTTATTTTCTGATTACATTTATCCATGTTACGCAGCTAGTTTCTCAAGTAACAACAGGAGTCTTATATTGCAATCATAACACCAAAAAAAGAGCTCTTCTCTTTGACTTGCCAGGTATAACAGAGGCACCTGCCATCATGAAAAAATGGCATCATGACAGCTGCAGATGGGATTAAAGAGGAAAATGTCAGCTGGCAAACAGAGATGAAGGCAGCTGTACCTGCAGCAGTTCATCTCTTTCCCACGTAATTAAACAGCAAACTCTATGATAAGAAACAAACACGTCTGTCAGATTTTTAATATATTTTGCATACATCACAGCCCCCCCATCTAAACTCCACGTCTTTACTCATGTTGTATTGAATCCTTTAGGAGCAATAGCACACATAAACCGCCTGCCAGCTTTTGTTCAGAGAACTATGGGTAACGTCACGGAGGCCATCTTATCATTTACATCTATGGTTTAACTGAGGTGTTACGCAGATACAGCCATCGATCATAGACACACCTCCACGGTCAGAGATGAGAGAATAGAGTTATAGCCTCTATATTCACCTTAGAAAAACACCATGAGGATACAGAAAAAGGTACAGCGCAAGATAGTACGCTCCTGGCCAAAAAGAAAGTTACCACCTGGAGGTAACTAAGCAAACAGGTACAAGCCACTGATTGGATAATTACTGCATGAGCAGCTGTCTTTCAGCTGGCAACAAGGTAGCTTCTCATTTCCTAAACAACATATCCTGTGGTTGTGACAAATCAATGCAACACTGGATGGAAATACATCTTGTGACATCGCAGAAGCTCATCGAGACAACACCACGGTGACTGTGTGCCGTAATCAAAGCTAAAGGCGGTTATTCGAGTGGCGACCTTTATCTTTGGCCAGGCTGCGTACATGATGGCAAGAATGAAAAAATACAATAAAACCTTGCAGGATCATTATGATTGAGTTCAAACAAAGCCACTGGAGGCACATTAGAAGCTGGAAAGTAAGACCCATCTTCTTACGTTTAGTTCCACAGCGATGTGACGGGCATGCTAGAAATGAGTGGACAGAGATGTTCTCATGCTTGGGTTTCAGTTGTGCTGCCTTTGTGGCAATACTTGATACAATCTCTTAGTAAGTATCTCTTAGTTGTTCTGGTATGCGGTTCGGAGGCCCAAACTCTTCCATTTGTGTATTAATCTGATTTGTAGTTTGCCTCCATTATGTTTCTAATGAGCACAGTAGTCAATAAGAAAACCTGCAACCTTGCAGAGTGAGCATGGGTGTGTCTGGTATCAACTGAGTGAACATAAAACATTAACTCTGAACATGAACAGGATATACAAGAGGAGCCGGAACATTTAGTGATTTATTCATGGTTTATGTGGCGCATCACATGGTTAGAGAACAGCATGTTGTGAGAACATAAAAACTGTACCTAAAAGTTTAGTTTGGCTCAAATTAAGTTCACCTATAAACATTATAGTGGCTTTTAAATTCATTTAGATATTATTTTACACATAGCAGCAACCCTGCCCAGTGGCAGGTTCGAGCTTCTTCAGGTGTTTCTGCCTTTTAACACCACAATAAAAGCACAAAAATGAAAATAAAATAAAATCTATACACAAACAAAATAAAAGCATAAAAATCGGATTAGAAAAAAAATCCCAAAATGTCATTAAAAAGTTCAAAGCAAAGCACTAAACATATCAATGTTGTTACGTATCAGATGTAGTATGGATTACTGTGGAAATGTGCTGGTATTGGTATCTACTGAACTTCTGGTTTTACAGCAACAATACAACATTGTCCTCTTACCTCCTCAGAATCCTGCTTTGGAGAGGATTTCACAGAGCCTCTTGATGTTAAAGTCTAAAAGAAGAAGAGTAAAATGCATCATGAGTCATAATAAATTACTTTAACATGACTCGTATGATATGGACAGCATCAGAAATAACACACAGTGCTGGCAGGGTGTACTTTGACATCATTAACACCATCTGATCAGTGTTTTTTACCTCCTATAAGCTGATCCTCTCATCAGTAAAGATCTCTGGAAGAGACCTTACTCCTGTAAGCTCTGTAATTAAAACTGTTGCTTTCTGATTATCAAGCAGCCTCTCCGTCATGGACAGCCATTAGGAAGAAACCGAGAAGGTTTTTGGGGACGAAGAGGCTGTTCTTACGAGAAGCAATCAGATGATGGAAGGTAACATTTGTTCTAATTTTTGACAGTTTGTTGGCTAAAACATGGCAGAGGGCTCAGTAAGGATTATTCCCCACAGCAAACGTCAGATTTTAATGTTGGAAAGGTTTACGGCTGCTTTAAAGTCTAAAGCAGTAATATCACTAAACATGTATTCTCAAACACTTTAAAGTTTTAAACAATAAAAAAACTTTAGATCTACTCAGATGTTTTCTAGTTTGAATGATTCACAGTACATACATATAATCAGGTTTCATGACCTAAAGGCATACACCCAGTTCTTACCATGCACAGACCGCCGCCGAGGCCGTCTCTGTGCCGTTGGCACAGAAACACAGTTATTATTCAAAGATAAACAAGTCAGCCATTAATAAGTTTCACACCTCCTGGTGATGAAAGAAAGCTCTGATTGGGTACGATAGATGAACCCTTTCCATAATGGTGAATAATATTATGGTCTGAAAACATTCCTGAAGCTAATAATGCCAGCGTTCAATCCCAAAGATGTCTGACAATTAAATCTTACTTTCTTAATCCCTGATAATGTTGAGCTCAGACCACTGAATTTAATGAGACAGTTTCATAAAGGAAAAGTTTCACCAGCTGACATGAGATGGTGTGTATGTTGGGAGTGCTGCCTGGGACACCGAGTGACTTGGACACCATCACTGCTACTGGAAATATAAATTCAGACAGCCTGGCTGCTGGTAACCATTAAATATGCATGCATTTACAATGCAATCATGCTACATACACCCAGCAGCTCTCATTTCACATTCACAGGGACATCACTTTCTCACAATAAAGTCATGAAACTCCTGGGATTAATTTTTATTTTAAACACACCTCTGAAAACAAAGGCTTCTAGTTACTCCTTCATCAGAGCCGTAGCTCCATGGAAAGAGCCGATTCAGCACTGAACTTAATGATGATGATGGGAGGCATCATCATCATCAGCATCATCATGTATAGAATGAAACTTTAAAAGGAAACCAGTGATTATGGGTAAAAGCCATACCAAATGTTTACTTTCATAGATCTAGAACAGAGTTAACCCCTGATAGCCCAATGACGCATATTTGATACATACAGTCAGAGACATTTTCATCACTTTATGGCAGAAACCCTGTTGTTCACCACATGATACGGGTCTCCTGTACCCTGGTGAACATCAGAAAGCAGAAGATTACACTATAATTCTGACCTGTTCCATGGCAATAAACAGTAAATACACAGAAAAGAAATTGGGGGCTTTTTCCAGATTTAGTAAAAACTGATGTTTCTGTCCAGTTCTTTTTAACTCGGGTGTTAAGGGAATAATCTTATTGTGGTTATTAGGGTTCCTGATGTACAGTTAATCAGCACACCGTAAACTAGATTAAAAACCAAATCTACTTGTATCATGTGGTAAATAATGTATGTTAGGTGATTTTATGCATCTGGTTCTTACTAGGCATTCAAATTAACCTCACATAGACTACAAACATATAACACAGTGCTAATATTATCAAAATAAAATAAATAACTAAAATAAAAGAAACCAAAGTTTGGTGGCCAGGAGCTAGCAGGCGTGTTTAAACCCAATGCCAAGGAGGAAAGACCCATGCACACAGAGGCAACTGTAGCTCTTCATTATTAATCACAGCTTCCTGTGCAGCGAGCAGCACAGAAAACCTTTGCACATGTTCGGAAGTAGCAATGCTAACATGTAGCATATGAAAATAACAAGGAGAAAAGACTACAGAGTGAAGCTGAAGTCAAACTCTAAGCAAAAACACGAGGGCAGCAAGTTCCACTTCACGGATGGGCTTTTTTTAGGACCAACATCATAAACGGAGCCACTGTAGTTGTGAAGGTAACCACGTGCTGTCCATCCTTCTACAGAGAGAAAGATGTTTAACAATGGAAAACATCAATCTTTTCTGGGGTGGATGTCTGTGGAGCTTCCCCACAAAGCCAAACAGTGAGGACAGAGAAAATCACTGTACAGTAGTCAGCATGTTACACAACTACAGTTAAGAGAATTAAACTTGTTTGACTAGTTTGAAAGGACTGCAGGACAAAGTTTAAAGAAGAGGTCCCCTTTTCAAACTCAATCCTACGACTTGATTAAACTGTATCAGGTTTTTATGCAGCTTTTTGTCCCTGATGAGGGTTTTGTTTTGCCTCACACGGTCGCTACCCCAGTCAATACCCAGGTAACTCTCCACCAGTTTTATTAATGTAAACTACATGTCTAACATATTTTTTCATATTACATAACATTTTCCTCTCTGACTCTACAGGAAGACTGTGTTAGCAATCGTTTGGAACAACGACCCCCTGTAACCTGCACTGATGTTACATGCTTATAACATTACCACTCAGCTCTTCAACACAACAGTTTGGAACAAAGGTAGTAAAATATTTAAGAGTAAAGTGAAATCAGAGGCGATAGCAGTGAAAGGATAAAACAATAAAAAGACAACCAGAGTCTCACGCTGGATCACAGAAATGGCTCTTCAGGAGGGTTTTAAAAAGGACAAACCAGCAACCACAGAGGCTCTGTCCGCTCTAAGCTTCCGTCTAGACATGGGTACTTCTAGAAGCAGCTGATCAGCTAATCCGAGATGGAGAGCTGGCGATTACTGGAAAGCACTTCAGACCATTTAGGAGTTTTTAAACAAATAAAATAATCGTAAACTTAAAAAACGAACGGGGAGCTAATGAAGCGGTGCTAAAACTGCAGTAATGTGCTGCAAGTAGAAGACGAGCAGCTGCATTCTACTTCTTCAAAATAAAAGCACAGAAATTCTTATTAGAGAAAAATAAAGATGCCAATGATATAAAGTCTGTAAACAATAAAAAGTTCCTTCTTATAGATTTTACAGAAACAACTCTTACCTCCTCAGAATCCTGCTTTGGAGAGGATTTCACAGAGCCTCTTGATGTTAAAGTCTAAAAGATGAAGAGTAAAATGCATCATGAGTCATAATAAATGACTTTAACATGACTCGTATGATATGGACAGCATCAGAAATAACACACAGTGCTGGCAGGGTGTGTGTTTAGGTTCATTCTGAGCTCATACAATAACATCCCTAACCTAATTTAATGCAACATGGTTGATAAAACAACTCTGCAGCCAGGTGATAGAGGGACAATGATCTGGCTCTGAGGACACAGGTTTACTCCCATCACTGAAAATATCTATCTGGAAATTCTTCTCTCCACCCAGTATGTCCTTAAAACAGAAGGAAAAAGATGAGCTCAGATCTAGCAGACTCAAACATTTACACCACAACCAGCCTCAGCGCTGGCGGATCATTCCAGACCAGATATCACGTTTAGAAAGTAATGGATCCGGTCACATCATTTAAAAATAACAAAGCAGAGCAACCTTTAATAATCCTCTTTCTTTAGTGGTTGGCCAAGCAAGCATCATGGCAGCTTATCTCACTGGTTTCTAATCCTGAGCTACACTGGGTAAGCTGGGATGACAGCTCTATTCTATCAGGCCTTACATTGTGGAAACTAAAAGCTGCTGCTGTAGAGGACATGTGCAGTCACATTTCCTCTGATACTCACACAGGAACACCAACCTCATGGTTAGCTGCATGTGAACACAACAGTAAATAAATCATTATACTAATAATAATAAATATCACATACTGGCTGCAGCTTAGTTCCTCTGAGACTAAATTCATGTAAGAAATGTTTTTTTACACAGACGATGTACTGGCAGTACTGTGTTCAATTCCAAAGGAGAAACTGGGATTTACTCATTTAAAGTGGGGGATGCTCATACTAGCCAAATGTTAGTAGAAAAAAAATGGGGTTTGGTCAAATAAAAATGTAACGTTTCTTAGTGATAAATGTTTGGAAAGTCTTTTATTTCCCTTTCAAATGCAGAAACATCTAGAAGAATAATTCATTCACACCATAGCTGCACCACTGCTCAAAACCAGCGGCAAATTCTCCAGGTGCTTCACCAAAATAAAAGCATAAAAATCGGATTAGAAAAAAACCCAAAATGTCATTAAAAAGTTCAAAGCAAAGCACTAAACATATCAATGTTGTTACGTATCAGATGTAGTATGGATTACTGTGGAAATGTGCTGGTATTGGTATCTACTGAACTTCTGGTTTTACAGCAACAATACAACATTGTCCTCTTACCTCCTCAGAATCCTGCTTTGGAGAGGATTTCACAGAGCCTCTTGATGTTAAAGTCTAAAAGAAGAAGAGTAAAATGCATCATGAGTCATAATAAATTACTTTAACATGACTCGTATGATATGGACAGCATCAGAAATAACACACAGTGCTGGCAGGGTGTACTTTGACATCATTAACACCATCTGATCAGTGTTTTTTACCTCCTATAAGCTGATCCTCTCATCAGTAAAGATCTCTGGAAGAGACCTTACTCCTGTAAGCTCTGTAATTAAAACTGTTGCTTTCTGATTATCAAGCAGCCTCTCCGTCATGGACAGCCATTAGGAAGAAACCGAGAAGGTTTTTGGGGACGAAGAGGCTGTTCTTACGAGAAGGAATCAGATGATGGAAGGTAACATACAGCACTTGAAAAGGCTCAGATTAGAGGATAGGCTGGTATTATTTACCTTCCTGGCTTGCTGAGTATAATTAATTTCTGCTATGACCACTAAATTACAAGATTTTCTAGATTTGTAGCTCACTTCAGACAGATTTTTCTCCTTTTTAAAGATACCGTGATGTGTAAAAAATAAAATAATGGTCTCAGTTTGCCCAAAGACAGCAGAATTTCCTAAACTCAAATCAATTTAATTTCTCATTATAGAAACTGAATTGGCCAAAACCAGAGGCAGTGGGCACCTTAAGGAGCTTATTATCACCATCGCAACCATGTGACAGGTGGACATAGCTGCTCCACATGTAAACGTCACCTTTGCTGTGACAACATCCATGTCTTTAGGTGGAAAAGACCAGGAAGGACATCTGTGGTCCTATAGCTACATATTCTTCCAACAGACATTTTGCCATTTCAAGGAAAACATGAGCTGATGGTGAATCCAACAGCAGCAACACGTCTGTAAAAAACAGTTCCAGGAGGATGTTTAGATGGGTAGCATCTCTTTTCACATCCGTCTGTCAAAGTGGGAAGCAAGGAGCTCAGTGTCTCATTCTGGTCTGATGCAGGATTCTAGCTGCTCTACGGTGCTGGATGTCTGCTTTGCATTGATGAAACATCTCGCATGCAGGCAGACCAGTTCTCCTGTGAAGCCATGCTGCTGGGTTGTTCACATACGGCTTCTTCTTTGCATGCTGGAGCTTTAACCTTCCCTCTGCCTGTTTACTTTCCAGGCTTCCAGACTGATTTAAGCATAAATACATGAATCAAACTTGGTTAAAATACAAATTGTCACTGTAAACTCACCTCTCTCTCTGCTTCAGAAACCATGGAGACAAAATTGTCAGGAAAGACGCCGTCCTGGCCTCCAACCTCACCTCGCCACCAGCCTGGCTCTCCTGTGTCCTTTAAAAAGAAAAGAGAAAATTTTAATGTAGTTTGTGGAAAAACCTGGGATCTTTGCCCCCTTTATACTCTGTGATAAAATAAATGAACACTTAAATAAGCAACTCCCTATAACCTCCACTAGATGGCAGCAGTTTAGTAGGAGACAGAAACAGGGATTCTCTGCTATAAACTCAGTGTTAGTATGTGGCTCTTACATCACCACAGAAGGGATTGTGTATGATTATTTCTGGGTTAAATTAGTCTTCTGGGATTACTAGGTCTGCTGTTTAACAGTGCACACCTGGCCCGTTACCACTTATGAACAAATCTAGAGTATTAGTTAAATACTGAATATATTCTGTTTATATAAATATTTACTGCTGTTTTGTCTGCACACAAAGGAACAAATAGAATTATTAATAGGATTACTAGTATTTCATCTTTGTAAAACTGTACACAGCGTGGTGTACGTAAACAATCAGACACTGCCTCTCGTCTCATCTGTTCCTCTGCTTCCTTCCCCATATCATTTTTACATGGATGTGCTGTTAACACACAGGTAACTGAGGGTCCATGCACAGCCACCAGCACTATGTTTTACAATATGAAGCATTTAGCAGCAGTTTATTCTTGCTAATTATCCTCTGACAGCTTTACAAATCTATGTTATTCTTTGTACATTAAAAATGTTCTTAGCAGGTGATATTTTGGAACAGTCTCTATGAAAGATACATGGTGACCTGATGGCCACATGCTGAACTTTCTTCTCCATGTTTGTTCGGTTCTAGAAGAAAACCTACAGATAATTTAGCATTGTGGTGAATTGGAATAATTAAGGGATGCACGCTGCACTCCTGCAGGTGCAACACACCTGACACACATCAGACCTAATTAGCAGACTTGTACAGAGCTTCACATCAAACAAGTCTGCTAATTGATTAGAATCAGGTGTGACGCAGCAGGGAAACAACACCGTGTCATCTATCCTGGACTAATTCATAGCTCTATACATTAGATGCATTGTTGGCTTAAACAAAAACCTATTTAGTATCATTTGGACAAGTTTTCATCATAATCAGACTATTAGTTCACCTAGAAGCTTACCTTGGTCAGGATGTGGACGATCTCTCCCTCCTTCAGCGTCAGCTCGTCTTCATTCGTGGCATTGTAAGGGAAGACCACTTTACAGTACTCTTTTGTTGAAGAAACCAAAATATTGGCATCTATTAAGAGGAGAAACAGATTAGAGATACATTCAATACAACCCCAGTTGACCGATTTAAAAGCCAGGAAGAAGAAGGAGGAGTTTATTGAGTGTGGTTTTAGCCAACAGGAGGTGATCTGCAGACCTTGGGCTGCAGTATAGGGCAGCAACGCTATAAGATAGGGTGGGACCAAACATTTAATTCATAAAATCTTAAATTGCACTGTAAAAGTAGCTGGAAGCCAGTGCAGGGAGGTCAGGACAGGAGTTATGTGCTCATGTGGCAGTCAAAAAAAAACATGCAGTCAAAAATCACCCAAAGTGATTTATGCCATTTCATGACTTGTTATTAGAGTCTCCATGACAACGAGACTTGTTTACCACCAGGAATTACTGATAATGCTCCAAATTCAAGATTATCAGTGAAATAACACTACAAATCCCAACAGAGTTGAAAAGAAAGAGATGAAGATGCAGGACAGGAGTGAAGCAGAGAGAAAAACTATGGAGATT
>JBAMHV010109819.1:0-18270 GCA_037177535.1 Pseudomugil gertrudae
CTGAGTGTGTGACGGATTATATGGACTCCTGTGTGGACGGCACCATCCCAACAAGAACAGTGAAGACCCTTCATTAATTATTTTATGTATTTAAAAAACTACTACAATTCAAATTTTCCTCTGGGATCAATAAAGTATTTTTCATTTTCATTAAATTTCATATGCATGATGTGTGTGTGTGTGTGTGTGTCTTTGTTAAAAGGCATAATAAAAAATATTTCAGCATTAAAGCACATTTTTATGTGTGACATCGTAAGCTCTGCCCTTTGTAAAAAACAAACTGTAAGAAAATCAGGTAAAAACCTTTGAAGCTATGATGAGTTTTGTTGGGCATAAACCTTACAAATAAATGCATTGTAGGTGCATGAGAGACTCTTTTTTTTCAATAAACTTTATTGCACAATAGGTCAGATTACAAACATGAACATAAATTTACAGAGAATAGAACAAGACAGCAGTATGATTTACAAAGTGTTGCGTTATTAATTGTACAGAAAATAGTGATAAGAATAAAACTGACAAAATAACTTTCAGACAATGAGGAATAAGAAGAGTAAATAATGGAGCAAATTAATAGGATGACAGTTGCATGCGTAAGAAAAAGACCTTTGGAGAGACTCTGGTAATCTTTAAAGGGAAATTATTTTTGAAGATAGAAAGTGTAAGTGTACTCTTTTGATTTTTTTGCATTTAAAGTACATAAATATGCATTAAATTTGGCAGTAAAAATGTGTATGCTGGGGAGGGATTAAATCTACATTTATGTAGATGGAATTTTCCAAATAATATTAACATATTGACAATGTGGTTCAGGGGCTTATTTTTGCTGCTGTAGTTACAAATAATATATTTTGAGGACATTGAAATAGATTGACCACTTCTATTTAAAATAACATTTTCTATATCTTTCCAAAACCTGACAGAGTGGAGACAGTCGCAGAATAGGTGTAAAATAGTTTCTGATTCGGTATTACAAAATGTACATGCAGAGCTCGTGTTTATCATGTTTTTATAGGCATTTGATGGGTAAATGTGTAAAATTTTGAAGTATATTTCTCTGATTTTATTTGAAAGTAATGTACTAGTAATAGCCTATTAATACCCCTAATTTTTAACTCCTTTAGTTGAAAATGTATAGGTTGAGGGTTTGAGTGGCCTCTCATCAGCTCAATTACACCTGCAGGTATGGCATTAATTACGGAAATAAATTCTTTGTATTTGATTGGAAATTATTTTTTTTTGTCAGGAACTGTTTGTATGTGTATATGTTATCATTATTATTATTTTATATATTATTATATATTATTATTATTATAGGTGCATGAGAGACTCATATAAGAATGATGGCCGCTTATTACTTCGGCTCCCATTGGCAGCGTGACTCACTGCGGCGTCTATCTACTCTGTCTATGCCTTTTTTATACAGTTTATGGTTTTATGCTCACAAAATTTTTGTCTTGAAATGAAGTTCAATAACACACACACACACCCCCCCCTACACACACACACACACAGACGTGACTCGTAGTGATAAGTCACGTGACTTCTGATCAACCATTTTGTGTTGTGATGCCTTCAGGAACCGTGGCCATTTTTCTACAAATATTCTTAAAATGAAGATAAAAAATACTAAGTGCTGAATAGTGTATATTTATAAATGATTTATCTTCTCATTTAAGTCTTCATATAATAAAGTGTATCACTCCGCTTCATCTTTTGTGTTTTATTGTCATTGCGTGTAAAAATGTTTCAGTTTTCCCTCATCGTTCAAATATAAAGTTTGTCGTAACATGAACCAGAAACAACGTGGTTGAAAAGATAACCGATATAATTTCATATTTACTTTAGTGTCCTGTCCACAAACTTCCAAACTAACGTTTAGAAAAGTCTGATCCTGCTCTGAAGTAGGAAAATCAGGGGTTTCATGAAGGCAGCAGCGGTTCTCTGAGGACATACAGAAGATATAACATACTTCAGTATGCTTCTTAATATTTAACAATGAAATCAGTTTCTTTCATTTTCTGTTGTTTTTTTCACATTAAGGTACGTGTTGGCAGCAGTTTGTAGCCTCGGACTGACAGAGACCCTCCATACTTACGGAGTTTGCAGATTGCTAGATTGATGCTAGCTATTTACAAACTTCCGGTGAGTGTTTTAAGAAAACGAAAACAAAAGGAAGAACTAAACAACTCAAATAATAGATAATAATCTTCGGATTATGTTTCATTATTGTGTTGGGTATATGTTTATTGATCTGAAATACTGAAAGGAAGGACTGCAGATGAATTAAAAGCGAAAATGAAGTGATTGTTCGGACAAAGTGCAGACGTTTAGTCCCAGTTTAACCCAATGGAGCTGGGCTTCCATGGACTGGTTCTGTCCAGCATTACAACATGTTTCTGGACTTTTACCAGCATTACAACATGTTTCTGGACTTTTACCTGCCTTCTCCTGCTTCTGCCGGGTAAGTAAAACGTTTTAATCACATGCATATTTGTGTATAACATCCTGTTACTCTGCTGAGAACATGAGGTTAGAATTTTCTTCACATGTGTTTGGAAAAGTATCCAAAACTTTGACCAGTTGAAACTTTTGCAAAGCTTTGAAAAGATTGTGTTTAGTGGGCTTCTTCACACTTTCACTATCTAGCTAAGACTGTTTAGTCGTTTTCAGTCAGCTAAGAAATGATAACCCAGCAGAAGTGATGAAAAGTAGAGGAGGGGAGGATGTGGGTCATGTGCATGTGCATGTGCATGATATAGCAGGTTATCATACCAACCATCAACGATTCCCACAAAGAAAGCACTAACATGACCATGATTTGTTTTAATCAATAAAACTGATTATTACTTATATCTATAGTCATAACTGTTATGGTTTTCTGTCATCAGCACCTTCATAAAGGAGAAAAGTGATGATTATTATAGGAGTTCACTGTCCTGTCAGGCCTACACCCCTACAAAATATATGACTATGTTATAATGGATAGATTTGTTTTAATACTAATGTGTCTGAGCTAAAACAAAGCCACAAACAAGCCCAATATTATTATTATTATTAATAATAAATAATATTATGAATATTATTATTGTTATTGCTTGTATAATTGTTGCTGTTTTTTATGATTGCATAACTATAATTGAAATGGATTATAAATTACAGAAAGTTAGCTTAAGATGGTGTTATTAAATCCACCTACAGTATAACTCGGTGACCGTGTCATCATGCAGAAAGTACAGAGTGAAAAGTGCTCACAGGAGATTGGTCATACCTGCCTTCACAAAAAGTTGCAGGTAGACCCGAGACCTGGGCACGGACCTCAGCCACCCTGCCCCGGAGCCAACCTAGTATCCCCTCAGGAGGCGGCAGAGGAAGGCCCCAGCCAGTGATCCCTACAGTCCACGGAAAAAATCCTCAGTGGGCTTAGAATGGGGACCCCCAACCCCAATGAGCGGCATCTGCTCAGGACAGGCAGAGCCCAGGTCCAGGAAGAGAGCCGATGCCGAGTGTAGCAACCAAAACCATCCCGCTCAGCAAAGGCTGATGGCTCAACACACCCAACATGATGTACCCGCCTCTTAACACCCAATGATACCCAATAACACCCAATGTGTGATAGAGAATGGGGAAGGAGAGGGGTCTGCGTATACAGGTCTAGAGGGAAATGACTTTCCTCCAGAAAAAAGCCACTATTTGCACTAGGCACCTTCCATTTACTGGGAACCCTAAAGAATAGGACAAGCAAGGGGCAGCTGTCCCAATAACCCAAGTCCCCATCAACCTCCACCACAGAGACTGCCATCACATGACAAGAGGGGTGACAGAAGATCTCAGACCCCGGGCCAACCTCCCAGTACCTGCCGAGGACACATATGCACATGCACATGTACTTGATTGCATTTGATTGTGTCCTTTGTGGTCCCCTGTCGGGTGTACTCTGGGTGTATGGCATACCAGATCCTCTTGTATGAGCTGTCCATTACCTGTACGATGTTATGTCAAAGCTTGGTCCACATTGCCGGCGGTAAGTCGGATTAGTTTCCAGTGAGGGCTGAACTCTGTCAAGGCTCCTTTTATCACCAATTCTGTTCGTAACTTATATGGATAGAATTTTTGGTGCTGGTCCTGGTCCCAATAAATGCTCGATGCCCAACCCTAGTGGCTGGTGTCTCCTTTAGAAATGAGGTGAGAAGCTTGTTCATCTGTGAGGGGTTCACAGAAGAAACGCTGCTCCTCCCCATCGAGAGGAGCCAGATGAGGTGACTCCTGGTTAGGATATCTTGTTATGACGCCTCCCTATTTGTCCAAACAGTTGATGCTTATCCTGTATCTATAACTCAAATCACCCAGGGTGTAAATAATGTACTCAAAGGTTACATCTTAGCCTTTACTGAGTACTCAAAGGACAATTGATTCAGAGAATATTAATCAAACCATTAATAACGTTAACCCATCCTATATCATCCAATCCCCTGGTTCCACCCAAACACAGACGAAAAGCCACGACCTGGGGCCATAATGCTACCTTTATGATAACTATGACTTGTGATTTGACTGACTTTTGTAAAGTTGTATTTTCTGATACTTTATTTTTCTTACTGTTTGTATTCCAGCTGCGAGTCAGCTCCCCACACCCACCAATGTTACATTGATCTCAAACCAGTTCACCTATATTCTGAAATGGGAACCTGGAGCAGGCACACCCACAGGAACGTACTACCAAGTCAGCGTTGGAACAGATAGGTATGTTTTTATTCTTTCTTTGTGTTTTAACCAACCATACATATAAAATTAACAGTCCATATAAACCAATAAGTCATGAAAAGTCATTAGTCCAGGTGGCAACAAAAAATGTTTAGCTTTGTGCATAATTAACAATGTTTTCAGCACAACTAAGTCCTGCAATTTTACCAGTTCTGACTTTAGAAACAGTTCTTTTGTTGGCTGCTTAGGAGCAGTTTAGTTAATTATTCTTATTGCCCTCTTTCGTAAAATGAATATAGGCCTTAAATGAGTAGTATAGCAGTTACCCCACACTGCCAAACAATACATCAAGTATGACAAAATAATATAATATAAATTCTCACTGCATTAGAATTTAACATATACTTGACTTTACTCAACACAGCAAAGTTATTACTAAATTTCTTTTTGACAAATGCTATATGTGACTTCCATTTTAATTTTTCATCAGCGAAAAAACCTAAAGACTTAAATCCCTACACCTTCTCAATACAAATTTCATTTAACGTACCACTTTCATGGCGTTTTTGATTAGTAAACGGCAAATACTTTGTTGTACTTAAATTTAAAGACCTTTTTTTGTTTAACTAATTCTGAAATACTATTTGTTGTTCAATTGTTTTCATTAAAATGTTCAAGTTCTTCCTAGACACAAAAAATTAGTGTTGTCTGCAAAGAAAACAAAATGCAAAATTGTTGTTCACAAAGGTCATTAATATACAGGGTAAAAAGTTTAGGCCTCAGTACAGAGCCCTGAGGAACTGCACAAAAAATGTTTTCACCTTAGATGGTCTACACCAGGTGTGTCGACACACCTGATGCAAATCAAATAGATCCAACAGCTTCTTGTCAACCTATCAAGTAATTTCAGTCAGCTGTGTCAGAGCATGGAGACAACAAAAAATCTGCTGAATACCGGCCCTCGAGGACGTGAGTTTGACATCCCTGGTCTACATACTCTACATATGTAAGGGACAATCCTAACAGGTGTCCATTATTCGAAAATAATGGACATAAAAATAATGGACATCATCATTTTCAGATAATGGACACCTAGCAGCCAATCAGAATAGAGTATTGACATGGGCCATGGTATAATGTTGTCTATGTTATAAGTAACTAATAACCCAGTTTAACAAGATACTGTTAATTTCATATGTTTGTAATTTGCTCAATTGCTATACGATGATCCAGAGTATTGAAAGCTTTTTTAAGGTCAATAACAAATCCCACTGTGTGATTATTTTCCACTTCTGTAGTTATATTCTCTGTAATGAGTGATTTCTCTGAAAAACAAACTTGACTCTCATAGTTTGAAAATGGACAAATGAATCCATAAATGTGTGTTTTGATGTTTGTTGGATTTGTCTGTGTGAAGGAGCCATTCTGACAGCCCAGTATACAACTGCCAGTATGTTCAACATCCACTGGTCTGTAACATGACTGAGGTATTCTCAGACCTGAGGGAGACCTACATTACCACGGTAACGGCTCACCACCGATCACTTAAGTCACAATCAGCCACCAAATCCAGAATCAAACCTATTGGTAAGTAACGCTGGTGTCACAGGATTTTCACAATATTTAACTACACTATAATAAGCAACTGTCTATTAATTACCAGTTGATAATAAATAAAAGTGCAAGTAGGTCTTATCTAAAGCTTTCTTTAATATAGAAAATCTAATTAATACAATAATAAAAAAATAATTTTATAACTATCAGTTACAAACAAACCCTCTATCTGAACTCGAGCTGGACTTTTTCCTGAATTAGCATTCAAGCTTTTTTCTTTGAACTGTAGTTGGATCAGCTGTACAAGAGCTTTTTTCTTTAGTTTAGGCGAGTTTAAACATCCTATGTGATTTTCTGATAGATTTATCACAGTTATGTAATGGCTCTTTTTCACATTTATCTTAATTTTGATCAATTTTTTCTTCTTTGAGAATTTTTTTTAAGATGTATCCTACATTTATTTAAGATGTATCTCTCATTTATGTCAATTTAACATGTGTGTCCCAGACCACCTGGAGCTACCACCGTTGATCGTCACACCCTGTGCCAAGGACTTGTGTGTGGACTTCCAGCCTCTTCTGAAACATCACAAAGAGATGTATAATTTGAGTTACAAGCTTTGGATTACAACCCCTGAAGACAAGAAAGTACAGGTACTGCTGTATTACTTAGACTTTTGTATATATTGTAATTATGTATCTATCTATATATCTATTTATCTTATCTTATCTTATCTTATCTATGACTGTCACACAGCTGTCTGAAGTGTCTTTTGGTACAACACTTATTGTCTCAAAAACGTCTTCACAACCTTACTGAAAATAATAGTTAAGGTGTGTGTCTTTGGTCTTTATATATGCAGATTTTCAGAGACATCACATTTCCGGAAAATCAAACTTTACAACATCTGGCTCCTGGTAGACAGTACTGTGTCTCAATCCGCTTCGCAGACAGCTTGGAGAACAAGACGTCCAACTTCAGCCAACCTGTGTGTGTTTATACCCGGGCCTGGTTTCCTACAGGTACAGCTTCTTGGTGCATGTTTCTCTTACTGCACTCTTCCACTATAGTGTAATAATGAAGGTTTACATCTTTACTCCTTTAATAGCTTCTTATTTTTTTAAGGAAAAGAAATGTCTTCTTAAAAATGTTTTATGTTCATTTGCATTTCTTGCTGTTTTATTAAGTTTGAATACACATGTACAATGCACATAAGAGTGGGTGGGCAGAAAGGGTTTAATGAGATCAAGTTTCTTTATAGTATGTAAAAATGAGATGTAATACAGCTAACAAAGCTTCTAAAAGTCAAGTACGTTAAGCTAAACAATCTGTTTTCAGTCTTATGAGATATTTGTTAGCATTTTATTTTAATTTTCTCTCCTTTGTGTCTAAAACTGATGAAAACATTAACATCAAATCTTGTTTCTGAGCTGTCAACATCTTGGATTGTAGCTAGCAATACACCAATGCTGGTTGTGTTTCCTGCCACAGAATTAAAGCATAAATATAGTTTTCTGTGTCTCATTCTTATTCTGCATCTTAAAAGAAAAACAACAAACAAAATAAATGAAGAAATGTGTCTGTTAACAACATAATGTTAGCAGGTAGCTAGGTTTTCTACTGATCTCATCAGTGATTGTGTGTTTAAAAATCTAATTTTCAATAATAATTTAATAAATTAAACCAGAAGGTGCAGACCTCTATCAAGCCATTGTACACTTGATTTCCTTTTATAAACAGTAATTGTGGGTATTATTTTAGAGTTACAAGCTCTAAATGCTCTAAAACGATCTATTCGTGTCCAGGCAGTGATCCAGATCCATCCCATAATTCAATCATTTTCTCATTCTATTGAATTTCTGAAAATTTTTTTTTTTTGTTCTATATAATTTTGAGTTATCTTACTAAGAGACAGACGAGGAAATGTCTAACTGAATAACTGACCACTGCTTTGGTGGAAGAAACGATGTGAGCAGAAACTTCCAGAACAGAAGAGTTGTTGCTGTTGTCCTGGAATAAAACTGTATGAAAACTGTCATTTTTCTTTTAATTAATCAGTCAGATATTTTTTAGGTGAGTTGTTTAGCATAACAGTGGTCTGATTTGTTATCTAAAACTTGGTGGGTGGATGGAGCTCTACAATACAAACAGAGGCCCCAGTTTCCCAGTTAATGAAAAAGTCCAGTAATAAGCTGTCTGAGGGTCTTATTTCTTAGTGAGTAGAACCAAATGAAAGTCTTTATAACCTAAATAACATCATACAAATCAATTTCTATACTGAAAATCCTTATTGCAAGGGAGTTTTTTTAGTCCTCAGGAAACATTAAATCCAACTCCTTCAACCTGTCACTCAGATTCTGCCTCCTATTCGTTTATACCTTTAAAACCAGATGTAACTTAAAGTGTGTCGAAATAAAAGCACACTTTAGTCGTTCTTTATCTACGTAATAAATAATACTTAACCCAAACAAGAAAACAAAAGCTTTTCATTTAGAGAATGAAATGAGACAAAAGAATGAGCATCCATTATCTTCCCCGTGTACAGGAACTCCTTAGGAGAGCTGTAGATAAAATTATTGCCCGAAATATACACCAATAAAACAGTGATAGGTCTGAAAAACACAATGTAGAGCCAATCAAATTCCCAAAGAAATAGAGATGAATTTAAATAAGATTTAATGCAAAATATGTCTGTACTGGATCCTCAGTTTATTTTCATCATACACGTTTCTATGGAAACATCAGGATTAAATACGGGAAGACAGAAGGGGAATGTAGTATGCTACCCTAAAAAGCGGATTGGAAATAAGGAGAAACGTTAGATGTGTCTTGAATCCAGGTGTCAGCTTAACTGTGTAGAGCGTTGAGTGTTGATGTGTAAAAGCAAAACCTTGCATTTACACACTATGTTTCAACATCGTTTACATGATTTGAATTTCTTTGACCTTCGGTGGCAACAGGTAAGGTCAAAGGTCAAAGAGGTTTATTTGTCACATGCACAGTTATACATAGCATAATTGTACAGTGAAATGTGTGTTCTGTACCTGCATCCTTTAATAATAGAAGAATATGCTAAAAAAAATAATAAAATAGAATAAAAGGATAAATGTTGAGTTTTAAATAAGATAATAAATATAACAGCATACCTGTGTATATTTACATACATATTTACATGTGCAAATAGAAGTGGGAAGTGTTTTTTTGTTTTATTCAGTGTTCATGGTTAAGCAAGCGGACAGCCTGGGGGAAGAAACTCTTCTTTAACCTCTCAGTCTTAGTCTTTATGCAGCAGAAGCTCCGGCCTGATGGCAGAGGAGAGAAGAGACAGTGTGCAGGGTGGTTTGGCTGACTGAGGATCCTCTAAGCTCTACCCTGCAATGTTCCTCATGGGAACCCCATAAGGATGGGATATCCTTATTAGATTGATCCATATAAGCATTGCTCTGCTAATTTATGTTTCTTTTCAGCAGGATTTTAAAGGAATTTGATGTAAGGAGTAATTAATATATTTCCTCTACAGACTCTGTGATCTCAGCTGCTGGATGCTTATTGGTGATAACTGCAGTAGTAGCTGTGGTCCTGTTGATCTGTACTGGCTTTATCCATCTGAAAAAGAGACAAATGCCATCAGTCCTGGTAAGTTAGACATAAACACCCAAGCACTTTATGTTTTTATATTAAATAGTGGGGAAAATGTTATTGCATTATTTATTAAAGTGAGTCGTTGTTGATTTTATAATGTGACATAATGCATAAATGCATCCATCCAACCATTTGTTGTCTTGCTTGTTATCCGGGTCATGTTACAGTTGCAGCAGCAGTGAAGCTCAGACTTCTCTCTCTACAGTCATATTTTTCAGCTCATTTGGTATTCTTAGTTCATCTGAGAATTATAATCTCTACAGTGTGTCTTGGTCAGGACCTTAGGGTCTTTTCTCATATGGACTTACTTCCCTCAATGGTCATTTTTTAAAAGTTGAAAGACTCCCACCTGTGTGTTGCACAGCAGCAAAATAAACACATGAAGTTACAAAGTAATATTGGTAATAATGAGGAAACTGAAAGGTAGGCAGAGTAAGAGATTAAAGAAATACCTGTATATATCTGTACTATTGGATTTCAGTTGTTAGCTATTGATGTTTTTCATTACTTTGTTTTTTAGCCAGTAGTTTTTATTGCAGTCAGCAGAAAAAATGAGTTTCCTCTACAGGGTGGCCGGTGTCTCCCTTAGAGATAGGGTGAGAAGCTCGGCCATCCGGGAGGGACTCAGATTAGAGCCGCTGCTCCTCCACATGGAGAGGAGCCAGATGACGTGGCTGGGGCATCTGGTTAGGATGCCTCCTGGTGTCCTGGTGACGTGTTAAGGGCACATTCCTGCGAGAGGAGGCCCCGGGGTAGACCCAGGACTGATTACATCTCACGGCTGGCCTGGGAACGCCTCGGGATCCCCCCAGATGAGCTGGTGAATGTTGCTGGGGAGAGGGAAGTCTGGGCTTCCCTCCTTAGGCTGCTGCCCCCGTGACCCGACCTCGGATAAGCGGTGGAGAATGGATGGAGGGATGGATGTACCGGACGTTCAATGTGCCAGTAATCTGTACACCGCTCTGAATTTCAAATCAGCACAGTCCAGCAAACTGCCAATATTTTAGGTGTAGGTCTACCTGCAGATGCTATAATGTTATCAAGTATTTAGTGTAATCTGTGGTTACTTTAACTAACAGAATGACAGAATATTTTTATGTCTAAAAACAATAACTCCATGATAAAAGCTAAGGGAAGGGGTGGGTCTTTATCTCTGATTGGATGATCTACTGTTGTGTTGGTCTGAAACAACACGGACACACGAGATCTGTGATGCAGAATGACACAGAATAGAAATGCAGAAACAGGAAGTAGTTGTAAAATGTGGAATATAGTGGGATTTGCTCTTCTGTGAGCATTACTAATGTAAGAATTTTTAAGTTTCCATCGTGCTGAAGCAAGCTAAACAGAAAATGGTGGATGAGAGTAAAATGTGATTTATCTCCTGCTGTTTGTGTCCATTCTCAGTACATTTTATTCATTATTATCTCCAGATGGACAGCATTAACCCCACTGATAATAAAAGATCTCATCATGTTTTTTTATCATCTTTCTTTGTTTTTTAGTCAACTATCGAACATAAAGAGGAGGTCCTCTTCATCAGATCTTGTACCATGTCATCCTTTCTGAATGTCTGGCTAACATCTCCCTCTGCAGAGGAGAAGATCTGCACAGTGTTGTCTTCAGATGAGAGCGATGAAGACACAGGTACAACAGAGAGCACTGATGGGACCAATAACAGAGCTTACCAGAAACGGATGGGCACTTACCTTCATGCTTCATCCTCCTCTTTCTCAGAGGCTTATTTCCCTGAACCAAAGGTTCTGCCCAGTTTATCCTTGAACCACCTTTTGGACGTCTTTCACTCGCCATCCAAAGCAGAGGGTTGTATTAAAAGACAAGTCAAAAGATACGAAGAGCGTCAAATCAAGATGGAGGAGGGGGCTGGCCAGGATGTAAACTTCAACACATTAACTTTTGCTAGGCATGAAGAGATGCAGTCACTTCACAACACAACACAGGTGGACTCTCTGGATGGTTCAGAGGATCTTAATCCCGTCACATCCTCACAAACTGCAGCGTGCCGGCATGTTGATAAAGAGGAAGAAGTAATGGACACAGGTTCTGGATACATGGGGCGTCCACATGTTGACGTCTAATAGAACATGAGACATTTCAGCAGAGACAGACTCACATTTCATCATCTCCGTCTGGAGAACATTGTTTTACAGAACTGACTTCACAAGCTGGCAACAAGCTAATTACAGCGTTATCCAATCATCCGAGTCCAGTTCAACACCTGGATACGTTGTTTTAGGAAGGACCAAACAGCCATTTTTTATTCTGGATAAACTCAAGAATAGCTTTTCAAAAATGGCTAAATAAAAGAAGATGCAGTGTTTGCTGCTCTTTGTGGTATTATTTTAGATGGGTTAAGAAAGATGGGGATACACAAACTACTTGGAGTACTTAGATTTTTTAAATACATTTCAAACTTTATTTATTTATGAGCTTTTCCTGCCACAGGCAACACAAAGTGCGATACATGATCAAATCCATTTTAAAAAGTTTTTGTCAGGAGCTCAGAATATCACTGAATCCTGAATCATGATTGTCCTAGTGATTTCATATGCATGCTTCTCATATTATTCACATGTGAGTTTCATCCTCTGACATATTCAGCATAATGTCACTGAGATTAGTATTTCATTCAGCAACTCTCTGTTAAAACCTTGACTGAGCTACACGTTCTTCTGTTTGCAGTTTGCTAAACGACCGATAATAAATCTGTTATCCTCTAAATGTGAGAACCTGTCCACACTCAGCTGATATCCTCTTAGCTGACCACACCGATAATCACTGTTTATGTGAATCTGGTGCTAGACTCTACCTGGTTCCAGAGAAATCTCCTTGTTTCATCCTGACAAGATATATGATTATGCCATGACGTGAACAGAAGTCTATATATGTCCCAGCTCGGATCTTCATGGTCAGACTCTCTCCAGAGCTCTGCCTGATGGATCTCTGAACAGACTCTCAGGAATTGTAATTTCTTTACTTTGTATCTTCTTTGTTTCAATAAACCTGTAATCATTTCCACTTTTACAACCAGACTCCTCATTCTTGACAGAGAAGTTTTTGCCTCAACAATGATAACAAACTGACAGATTACTGGTGTGAACGGCCATTCAAACCAGTTTATGTCAACTTGTGTGCCAAAGTCTTAAGGGTAGGTAAACTTTTAATCAGGGTCAGAGGAGTTTTTATCACTCATATTCTCTGTAATTCTGCAAGGGTATGTAAAGCTATGAGCACAACTGTAAATTGATAAGCACATCTAAGAACATTCAGCAAAAAACTTGAAACTGCTTCACAACACGTGAAACCCTTCATGATGCAGCAGCAAAACGGACTGCTATCAAGTGAACTCTGGAGCAGTGTGAACTCGATCCACACCAATCACAGGAATAAAATGATTAAAAAAAACAGGTGAAATATTAAAAACAATAACATTTTAATACTCCACATCTAATTAAACACCTGCTTGATCAGCTTTAGCTTTACAGCAAAGTAAAGTTATTTAACATGGTCTCATTTTTTGTCACAATGTTATCCCATACACATACACAGCTAATCAATATGGTGTACAGTATAAGGCCATACTAATTAAGTTCTGTTCATTTTCTATTCTAAAGTTCTATTAATAATATAAATAAAATGTTCAAAAGTGCTGAGCTGTGATCAGATACACAGAAAATGAAGTGATGGTTGGATATGAAATGCATAACAATGGATCTTTGTTATACAGTCTATAATAATGATCAGCTCTCCCACTGTCCCGTGCTGTGCACCAGGAGGAGCCATTTGTGCCAGTCCTTCTGCCAGGTTCTGAAAACTAGCATATTCCAAAGGGACCTGGTGTGACATGTCAGGGCTGCTCGCTCATTTTCCTGTGCGCCACAGCCGGACTCTGTGGTGGAGCGGGCCATCAGGCTAATGAAGGGCAGACAGAGGTACATCAATACCACAGGAAGAAGCTTGTTACACACCTGCAAAGGTGTGCAAGATAATGTGTAACGTGGCACAAAATGAGAATGTGCCACTATAATGGGATGTTAATTCTATATTACCCAATCATAAACCCTAATTCAGGGTGTAACACCACGACCATCAAAAGACAACTGATGTGCTGAAAGTCAAACCTGTTCCATAAGAGAACCAAATGCTGCTGCTTTACAAAGCGTCTCCGCTTTTTGTGCACTGTTTTATGAAAGGAAAAGGTTTTGTGCACCACATTTCCTATTTTCCATAAGCCTAAGTATGCCACCTATAGTCATCTTAGTTTTATAAATGATGCCCCACATCAGCATCAACAGGACCAGACAATGCTCCGTCTTAAGGGATGTGTTGTCTACCCGTCAGTAAAACCAATCACAGAACGGCATGTGATCATTTTTAGACCGGTCGAGTTTATATATTATATATATATATCTAGATATATATATATATATATAATTTTGAATTTCCGTTTTAAAGTGCAGCTCTATAATTTGATTCGGCCTGTAGCCTATGTGAATCTCTCTCAAACACACGCACACACACACACACACACACATATACTTAACGCTATATTTACCACATACAGTTTGTGTAGAGACTTCCACGGTCACTACAGAGGCAGAGGATGGATTAAGCCTCGTGAATGATGCGTTCTCTTCCTAAATAACGTACAGAGCTCAGAAGAGCTTCTTGTTTATTGAATGTGATTTATCTGTTGCACACTGAATGAAACAAAACCATTAACTGTACAGAATACTGATGCATAAGAATCAACTAAGCAAATCCACCAAATTCACGGCTACCAAACTCATACTTCAAATATTATATATAAGCTACACTTTATAACACTCTTTAGTACCTAATAAGGCTAGGCTAGGCTACATGTAACAAAATGAAACCTTCTTTGTGGGATCAGTGTTTGCAATGCTTATGGCTCTGGGATGATTGAACAGGTTATTAATGCACCTGTTATGACATGTTTTAAAAAGCTGTTACTGTGGGATAAAAAAATCCTGTTTTATTTTGCAGCAGGTTTGTGAAACAACAGTCAGGAATAATTTCAAGGCAGAGGCATTGTGTCCCCAGCATGTCCTCAAACAGGTGGGGACAGAGCTCCACAGCACAAATACATGAACCCAAGACAATATGAGGACATGTCTTCAGCTCTCACCCGTCTCTAAGAACCCTCCTGGTGTTCTCCTGCATGTGGGATGTACATGCATCAAAACTTATGTTCATTTCTACTCAGACACAAATAAATTATATGCTAAAGCTGATTAATCAGAAATCTCATCATTCAAGTAAAACTGATATAAACATATTTTTCTATCAGCAGAGGGCGCTCATATCTCAGTAAGAGGTTCAATTAATTGATTATTGTATGTGGTTGAGCTTCTTTGATTAGTTTAAATGCAGCACTTCTTATTTAACCTTCTGCAACTTGTCCTGTAACTTACTGGACAAGCATACAAAAGGCTTATTACTGTTACGAATGGGCAGCTGTAGTTTAGGTGGAAGAGCAGCTGTCTTTCAACTGGAAGGTTGGGAGTTCAACTCCAGGCTTCCCCTGACTGCTGAAGTGTCCTTGGGCAAAACACCGAACCCCAACTAGCCCCCCCAATGTGCCTATCGGAATGTGAGTGTGTGAATGTGGCTATGTATTGTAAAGCACTTTGAGTGGTTGAAGAAACTGGAAAAGTGCTGTATAAGTAAGCTACGAGTCCATTTAGCATTTATTAAAGTGCAGCTCTATAATGTCTAATTGATTCGACCTATATTTAATTACCTGTGTGTGAATCTCTCTCAAACATACACACACACACATGTGCTGCTAATTATTATTCACCACATACAGTTTGTGTAGCGACTTCCACGGTGACTACAGAGGATGGTTTAGTGAATGATGCGTTCACTTCCTAAATAACTTGTACGATGACTACCAAGCACTTTTACTGTATACTTTTTATGTAATCTATTACTAAACTCCCTCATACACACACATAAATATAATTTCCGGCTGACTTTAGAGTAAAATCAGTCTTGGTATTATTTGAACAAGTAGCAGCTATATGATGGTACCTGTACAGGTTTGGTGGACTAATTGTGGGAAAAATAGATTTTACTGCAGGCCTCCAAAATCAGCCAAAAAAGGCTTTTTGTTTCTGTGTGTGAGGGAGTTTAGCAATACATAACAGAAAATGTACTTACTAGTCGTTGTACAAGTAATATATAATGCAGTGTGTACAACTGTACAGGTGTGGTGGACTAATTATAATAGAAAATCAATTTGATTGCACCTCAACTTCAGTGAAAGGTGTACTCCTTCATGTGTGAGGGGTTCTGGATGCTTTACCATAAAGGTGAGAGTGAATGAGCATTTGTAAAAGGACGCCACGTTCTTCTGGTGCACAGTTACGGGACAGTCGGAGAGCCACTCATCATCTCTTGCTCAGTCCAGAAGCTTCCATGCACCATGTCTCCCAGCAGGAATAGATGAAACATTTAGATTCTTTATGCATTGTGATGCATTTTATATCCAACCCTTACTTTCATTTTGTGAAGTGGTGAAAAACATCCTGCATCTCAGCAGGACCATTTTCTAACCATGATGTTATATAATAGAAGTTAATTTATATGAGCGCATAGCTACTGTGCACCTTATTAGATGTATGAAATAATGTGACAATGAAGACAAGATTAATATTTTGCTGTAAAGTTAATGCTGATCAAGATGTTTAACCAGATTCTGAGTATGGAACGCATCATTCAGGAGGTTTAATCCATCCTCTGCCTCTGTAGTCACCGTGGAAGGTCATGGTTCAATTTCAGTGGCAGTTCAGAAAGGCCATCGAAAGAGCATTTTTACGTAGCTTTGAACGGCGTGTGTTTCTCTTTCTCGTACGCCGTCAAAAGCAGCGTCCGCGTAGGGTTTACGGGTCAGAAGGTGGTGAACTTTTGCCCTCTTGGCTTTAGTAACACACGCGTGTTAATTGTAACACCGTTGTAACGATAGAAAAAAACCATTAGTTAGATATCCCGTTACTAAAAAGCTTTCGCCGTTAGTAACAGAGTTTATTTTAACGCCATTACTCCCATCACTGCTCATATGTGACGGGAGGCTGTGACGTTTATTATTACACACATAAACATGATGTAGATTACGTAATGACGCAGAACCGACCAGGATCTTTAGGTCTAAAACAAAACAGTTTTTCTGGAAGCACTGAAGTTGAACCAGCAAAGCTCTAGCTCAAGCACCGAACCAGCACGAGAACCAGCCTGGTGGAAAAACGCCTCTTGTGATTTGACCACTTTTTCTTTACTTCTGGGTGTCCTGGGTTACACCAGCTGTTGTTGACATCTATAATAAGTCATCCACCTTTACCTTTTCCATGTTAGCATCCAGTACAAGGTAAAGATAGTCAAGCTACTCTCCACTGGTTGTTCTGTGCAGATAGCTCATCAATCTGGTTTGGCAGCGAGTTCACATTCCTCATAACAACAGTTAGTTGGTTTGTGGTAGTTCCTCTCATGAGTAATTGAGGAAATTGGCTCTTTGTTGCATTTTAAAGTTAAAAATGTCACAGAATATATGGAAAAGTGCACTCTGTTTTCACAAGAGAGTAGAGAGAGTGAAAAAATAACTTAAAAAAAGCTAAAATAGCTTAAAAATATTGTAATGCTTCTGGAAAGGCAGCCGTTTCCCAGCACCGTCACAGAACCGTGGTTCATAGAGAATGTGGTAAAAACACTTGCAACAAGGCTTTCAGCACATGATGGCACATGTGCACCATCATTTTATTAGCCACAGCAGCAGATGTCAAATGTTTTTTTTTTGTCACTGTTTTGGACCTTTTAGAAGTCGAAGAGGAACATAACAGACAGCCATCTACATCACATCAAAGATCATTGTTAATGGCACAACCTATAGTACAGAAACATTTGTGTCTGCGGGGCAGGATAGAGGACTGCCATGGTTCTGCTAAATTAAACTGATCCTCATCGTAAACAATGAAGTTAGTTTCTTTGTCAAAAACAAAAATCCAACTACACTTAATACCTGAGATCGTTTAAACTTTACCCAGAAAGACTGTACACATGTTAGAATTTAATTAGGGATGTTATACTCGAGTGACACGGAAGTGTTTCGAGCATTGTCTCTGAGCAGGATTCACCACGCCGAAAGTCACGCGATAGATGAAACGAGGCCTCGTTACGTCACCAGAAGGTGTTCGAGCAGCATGCAGGAATCTCAAAGGTTTGTTGATCTGTCAATGACCAGAAAGACGTTGAGATGATTAGAAGACGTGATCGTGGGTTATTGAAAGGAGATTCACATAGAAATAAAGATATAAATATAGCTTATAATAT
>JBAMHV010111968.1:0-12277 GCA_037177535.1 Pseudomugil gertrudae
ATTATTTTGGCCAGGTAGCCCCGCCCCCAGCTGCGGACGCAAGCTGCGTGAACCGGTTCTCATCTCTGGCCCAGCAATGAAGTGGTGCCTGGATTGAACTAGTTTTGTGAACCAAGAGCCGTTGCTCAGGCGGTCGAAAACCAAAGAATTGGTGCCTAATCCCCCCCCCCCACACCCCCCCCACCCCCCCTTCCCCCCAAGTGCGGCAGAGTTCTGGCACCCAATCATCCTCACTGTCCCGACAAATAAGCACAGGACGGATTCCATCCATGCGGCTATAATAAGGCTTCAGAGAGTTAATATGGCATACTTGCTTACTTTCTGCGCCAGGGAACCTCAATCATATAATTCAGATCCAACAACTTTTCCGCCACAACAAAAAGGACTAGGCCAGAAAAGGAGATCCAACGACAGGTTGCAAAGCTAGCACTTGATCACCCGGCTCAAACTCAGCTTTTCAGATGTACCTCAGTTTCATTTTACTCTGGGCCACACTCAGATGCTCTTTTGCCATATTGCATACCATAAAAAGACAGTATTTGAATCCATTTACATAATCTATTAGATTATGCGGGGGATCCCCCTGCGACCACCCACCTTTTAGTATAAACTAAAGGAGCCTTAACTAGGGATGTTATGCTCGAGCGGTCTGCTCGAGCAAGTGTCGAGCATGTGACATGGAAGTGTTTCGAGCATTGTCTCTGAGCATGATTCACCACGCCGAAAGTCACGTGATAGACCAAACGAGGCCTCATTACGTCACCAGAAGGTGTCGAGCAGCATGCAGGAATCTCAAAGAGGCGGATTTGTTGATCTGTCAATAACCAAAAAAGACGTTCAAACGCTTAGACGTGATCATCGGTTATTGAAAGGAGATTCACATAGAAATAAAGATATAAATATTGCTTATAAGTTATCATTTATGTAAGCATATTTATTATTAAATTTGTAAATTTATTTATTGACAAAGATTTTGGCAGAAATCTGAACCAAGGGGAGAAGGATCATATTTCTGATCCAGCATCATATCCCTAAATAAAACAGCAACACAGAGCCAACACATAAACTGAATAAAGAGCCTGAACTGTTCTCACGGTGCTGTATACGAGCAGTGGGAACCGGTTGGAGTCGCGGTCACGTCTCTGTCCGCTGATGTCACTCCTCTCTCAGGTCAGGAATATGAAACCATCAGCGAGTCACTAGAGGATCACGAACCATTCAAATCAGCAACAACATAACTTTCTTTGAGACGGTGCAGCTTCAAAGTGATTCAGTTTATATAAATGAAGCATCATCAGCTGCTACAAAATCTACAATCCAACAATTATTAATCTGACACGTTGCACCTTTTATACACAAGGTTAATGTAGAAAATACGGGAATTGTACTGAAGCCCTGATTCTATTCTGTTTAGATACGTCTGCACATCTGCACCAAACACACAATCACTATTGCTGTTGCTCAAGTGCCCCGCACACCCCAACACCTGCTGCTGCTATTCATTTTAATAACGTAATAACACTTTCAGCACCATGATATATATATTTATTATATTTAGATGTTTATCGTAAAGAGATTTTAAGATCTACTTTTTAAAAAGCACAGCAGTGATACCCGTAAGAGTTTGATTTCAATATAATTATATTCCCAAAACTAATTTGATTATTCATATCGAGGCAGAATAAGATATTCATTTGTTGTAGAAAATGTATCATTTTATTGAACACTCAGTCAGAAATGAGACAGTGTTTATTGATGTTCAGTGAGGAAAGCTCAAAGTTTCTCGTTGGTGCAGCAGACGTCCACATCCAGCAGATGGAATTAACTGATTCGGTCAAATGATTCAGAACACCAAGTCATTTTCATGCATTTGGTCAAAGCTGGCTCAAAGATTCATGAGGCCTCGGTTTCACCATCCCTAGCCTGAACAGAATGCCCAACCACAAGTTCAGTCAGGCTGAAACCAGTGCTCTCCTGAACTTCCCTTGCAGCCACAACAACCACAGTAAACCTTCCTCCCAGTCTTTCGATATGGGCACAATATGCCCACAGAAGAGGCTTCAGAGTGAAGAGTCTGATGGAAGCACTTCAACCCCCCCTCCCCTTCTTCCTGCAGCTCTGTGGTAGGTACTTATGCACTGAAGCCCACTGAACCAGAGAAAGACGACTAGCGTACTAGCAACCCCCCAAATCCACAGATGTGGCCCCAAGGCAATGTTTTACCCCCACAGACACAGCACTACACCCCCCCAGCAACGAATCCAAATGGAAACGCCGGTACACCTGACAGGGGCACCCCACACCACAACCAAATCTACCAGACACGACCCACACAGCCAAAACAAACCGCAGCAAAAAAAAATAAATAAATAAAAAAAAACCTGCCCCCACCGACAAAATCCGACACCCAACACCAAGAGCCAAAGGACAACACTAAACAGGCCACATAGCCCACCAACAAAGAGGGCAAACAAACCCCAACCAACCAACCAAAGCAAGCGGACAAGCCCCCACCTGTCACAAATCAAATATGTGGCCATGACAACAAACAAGAGGGCAGGCAAAACACAAAGTGGATTTAAATAAAATGTAGTTTATTTTAAAGAAAACCAAAAGCATAAGGCCTGCTTAGGTGATCTCCCAGTCCCAGCCTGGGAGACACCCTGAGCTCCGTCTGGGAATCCTTTAAGTAGGTGGCAGCTGATCCCAGGTGTGGCTTATGCCACTGATGCCGGCACCTGTAAAGTAATAAACAACGAGAGTGCTGAGGCCATCACACTTTTTTTCTAGTACTTTTAATTTGGCAATTTCTATGTCAGCTTCTTCCTGTTTCTATTCTTCTCTTTTTTGTGCCTTCTCCGGTTATTCTTTGGGTTCTTCATATTTCTCAAGTTTCTTGCGTTCTTTTTTCCTGATATTTCCATCACTGGGGATGGCTAAATCCACTGGATCTTAGCCCTCTCATGGTGATCTAGTGACCTCTTAACTTTTTAAGACATTGGCAAATGCGATTTGAAAATCCCTGCTTTCTGTTTACATTTTATAACGTGTTTTACCTTTATTGGAACTGAGGTTATGAATCTGCTCTCCACTGTCTGGAAGATTATTGCAACAAGTAGAAGGATATAGGACTTGTGTATTCCCCCTGGATCTTTCACTGATCACCTCACAGGAAGCATGCTGAAGCATTTTGTAGTAATCAGCAAAGTAATACTTTTTACATCTCACTTGAGTCATGCTTAGTCAGCTCTTCCAGAGTCTTTAATGGAACACTTGTCCTCTCAAATAGAAACACCACGTATGTTATATTGCTTAGATTTGTAAAAAATAAAATAAAAAAAAGACACTATTTGCCTACTGAAGTGTTCTATTTTTACATACAACACAGTTGTTTGCACAAACAGAGCTATAAATAGCAAGCACGGGTTAATTAATAGTTAATCATGGATTGGGGCTATGCAGCACACAGTGACCCTTGGAATAACCCCAGGAGATTGGGTTGCATTTGCTCTTGGACCCTTGGTGCTCCGTCTCCTGCTTTGAGTAGCTGAAGTTTATTATTAATAGACTTTTTATTTACTGATTAAAGGCATGAAGGGGGTTAGAGGACAAGTGCTGGTTTATGAATTTATTGGTATCTTATGAGCAATATTGTTATTATGTCATATTCCAGTGCTGAACAATACTGATATGGTTACTATGCAGTGTATTATTGTTTCTCTGGGAGGGGCGAAGAAGTTTCTAAATTCATGACTGTCACAGATAGCAATGAGAGAAAACGTGACAATTTACTTAGAAATGAGTTTCATGAAGTCATTTGAATGGACTTTTGAATGAAGTGTTTAAACATGGACCAACATCTTTAAACCAGTGAAACAATGGATTGTAAAAACAAAGTAAATTTGTCCAAGGAGGAGACCCAGTGCTTCCTAAAGGTATGGTTGTGTGCTGAAATTCAAAGTAAGTTAGATGGGGCCAACAGAACAAAGCCTGTATTTGAGCAGCTACAGAGGGAGATGACTGGCTACAGAGGTAGTTTTAGCCAACTCAACCACAAAACCCTCTTGATGTTTATGGAAACTATGGGGCTCTTATGATTCTTTCAAACAATGGCAGTCATAGGAGAACAAATTACCAAGTTTTTTTGTTTGTTGAAATTCATTTTTTTACTACTCTGGCTGATCATTTTTCCAACAGTGATGAGACATCTTTGTAATCAGCAGTCTGCTTCCATAGAACACATTGTTTTGTGGTTTGTTTAAAGTGGAGAAGTTAGCAGAATATCTAAATTAGACATCGCTGTTGTCATGTATTTGTTACATGCCCATATTTTGCTTGTAGTAGATTGTGTTTGGATGCCAGTGCCCGGTAGGGTCTTAGCTGAGTTTTCGTTGTAATTTTGATATGTCACAAAGATTTTATGTATGTACGTATGCCTGTATCTTATCCTTCCTACTGTAAAGGTGGCTCTCATCAAGAAGTGGTTAAATTATCTCTTTAGTTAAGACAGACTGTCTTGTCTCTGCAGAGTTAAAAGTTTGAAATTCCAAATGTAGCTACACCTTGTTTGGTATTTTATAGATCCCAATCTCCTTTGAACTTGTGAAATTTTAAAACGCTTTAATATCTGTTCTTGGCCAGTCTGGGCCTCAGGAATGTGACAATAAATGGCTCAGAAAGCACTTCCTCCAGAATACTACTTTCTTATCACTTTTTCTCTTTTCTTTTACCCCTTGCTGTTACATTGAGGTGTGGTATCTGACTTATTCAAACATGCTCTTTCAGGCACTACCTGAAGCTAATTTCTTTTCACAACATTATCAGGTCACAAAAAATGTTTTGCTACTGTTATAGTAATATGGATTGCACAAGTTCACATTCATGTCCATTGTTTTCTGCTCTGGCTCTGATGGGAATGGCAAATCATCATCTATTATCCTATTTATGGTTTATAGGATTTCAACTTTGACTGCCTTTTTCTAAAATGTTTGAAAAATATTACTTCACATTATCACATGGACACAATACCTTAAAATGTTCCCTTTTACCATTATGAAGAACAAAAATCTGCATTTCTTAACCCTAGTTCAAGGAATTTTTTCCATGTATATTTAGACACTCCTTAATCCAACACACCTGATTTAAATTAGTAGTCAAGCTTGTCTCCAGAGGCCTGATAAGAAAGCACTTATGTATTTATATGAGTCAGGTGTGCCAGGACAAACAGCTGCAACGTACAACACAGAGGGCTTTCTCTGTGCAGCAGGTGAGTTATCAGACTCCTGCCTGTTTTTGCAACAAAAGTCAGTTTTATGAAAATGCAATAAGAAAACTGCATAATAGTGAGGTTGTAATTAAACTTTAGTTATTTTTTTAAGATTGCTTTAATTTCAATTTAATTGCATTTTTGTGTATGACGCTCCTGGGATCTTGTTTTTCATATAATTTTTTTAATTCACCTGTTCATAAAATGTCACCCCACAACAACTCCTGAACTCAAACATTAGCCTTATTTCTCAATCCTACCAGTTCTACCTTATTTTAGGATGTGTTTGTTAAATGATCTACTTGTAGTGATCTGTAATTCGTCACTGTTTTGGAACTCTGTCAACAGCCTGTAACTACTTTTCTTTTTTTTTTTTTTTAACAGACTTGGCAACTTTTTTTTCCCATCTTTCAACTTGTCAAAGTACTGGCAACGGCAGAGCGGCTGAGGAGCTGCCATTGAGGGATCAGCCATGCTTGGAGGCATCAACACAGATTTGTTGGTCATAGTGGCTTTACTTTTTCAAACTCTGAAAGGATTTGAGTGCAGGTGAGTTGTGTAATTCCTGTTTTCTCTGAGGAACTTTGGAGATGTATTTAACTTATGCTTTGCTTTTTCTTTTTTTCCCCACCACCAAAGAGATGAAAAGGACTTTTCATCAGTCACTTTACCAGAGCTGAGTGCAGCTTCAGGTATTTAAAGTCCCTTCAACTCTTAAATTGCTAATTTAAAAAAAAAAGTTGTGTTTTACAATGTCTCAGTTACAGTCCTGTGAGTCTGACTTGTGACTTGGTGAACTGCAAAACTGTTAAAAATTGGAATATAAACTGACTTCAGCCTGAACTTTGTAGTTTCAATGACTGGCAGGATTTTGACTATTGGGCTGAGATCAGCTTTCTAATCTGCATGCAGTCTTTTTTTCTTTTTTTTTTTATTTATTTTGATAACTGTTATACTACCAGAGGCAGTGAAACTAAAGATTTATACTTGTGAATTTATATTTGGCACAGCTCACCCAGGCAGCTATTTGCGTTGTAGCTCCTGCACCACAACTTTGTTTTATTTATTTAAATTTCATTTCCAAGCTGGCTACATTTATGTGGCAAACTTTAATGACTTTTCTGAACATTTTATAAATGAGGTTGACTGTTCTCTAGAAAGTGCCATACAATGAGCAGACTCCCTTTGTATTAAAGTTGAAAGCAATTTCATACTTTTTTTTTTTTTTTTTTTTTTTTTTTTTTTCTCCCTAGGTCCTGAGGCTGTTAGACTTGACTCTTTAGAGAGTCACCCTCTGGAAATTGAGGGCAATGCCTGTTTAGAGTTCTGGTACTTGGCCCCAGCTGCATCTAATGGGTCTGAACTCCGTGCTTTACTAAAAAGTGGCATCAGCAAAGTAGAAATATGGACCTCTCCTGCTGTCCCTAGAGATGGATGGAGACAAGTGTTTGTGCCCCTGAATATCACCAAACCAGGAACTAAGGTGAATTGGTCACTACAACATATCATGTGGGTGGGCATCTACAGTAAAGGGCCACAGTCTGAGTGTTGGAATTTCCCGGCTGCAACACCATGATTAAAATCAATGGGTAATTTGCAGACTTGTGCAGAGTTTGATGTTGGGCTTTGCACAAATCTACTAAAATCTTGATGCACAAGCCCTAACTGTGGCCCTCAAGGACTGAAGTTTCCCATCCTTGATGTATCTAAATGATGTAAATCTTCTAGAGTCATTTTTTACTTTTTTTTTTTTTCTTAGGTTGTATTTGAAGCTGTCCAGCCTATGTCCTTGGACTCAACAACACTTAAAAAGATTACTGTAAAACTAGGTTCATGTGGTGAGTATTGACTTAACAATTGGGTTCCTATTTGGTAGGTTTTTCTTGAAAGCCACATGCAAAGAATGATTTTGTCAAATACTACACTTAAAGTTTCACTGAGTAGAATTGTGTAGTGTGTGTGTTTTTTTTTTTTTTTTTTTTTTTAAATAACTATTCAATAGATGGCATTTTGGGGGGTGTTAGGCTAGAGTACTTGGTTATGTTTTTTTTTCTTTCACAGGAAACCAGTGTGACTCTAACAAAGAATTGTGGATTGATAACTCCAATCACTGCATCTGTTCTGGTGGCCAGCTTCTCTGCTTTCCCTCAAACTGCCCTAGCAATCAAACTTGTGGTCCTCAAACAGGAAGCTCCAGTGGGATTTCCATCAAGGGGATGTGCACTATACACAGCCACACAGACTGCAGCACCTTTGATGGAGTAGTGTTTCGCTTCAAGGCTTCTTGCACTTATGTGCTGGCTAAGACTTGCTCACCTACTGAAACCCTGCCAAAGTTCAGTGTGGAGGTGGTCAACGAGCAGGACGAAAACAACTTGCTCCCTGCTGTTGAACAGATTATTGTGACTTTAGGAGAGATCAGGGTTTCTCTACTGAAAAGGCAGACTGACCGAGTTGTGGTAAGTACCCCACCACGCACAGCAAACTAAGCTGGTGAGAAGCTCTAAAATATTTCTGTTTCAGGTTAATGGTATCTGGAAGAAACTTCCACTAAGCCTCAGCAATGGTACTGTAAAGATCAAAGCCAACCCAGCTGTCGTAGTCCTGGAAACAAGTTTTGGTCTGTCTGTCTCATACGACAGTTCTGGTGCTGTCTATGTTGCCCTGCCATCCAGCTACTCTAATAAAGTCTGTGGCATGTGTGGTAACTTTAACCACCTTCGTGAAGATGACTTCCTTAAGCCTGATGGCACAACAGCAGAAAACGCTACGGTTTTGGCTGAGAGCTGGCAGACTGGGGAAACTACCTCATCTTGTGAGACTATTCTGGTGCCTTATCAGTGTGACCTGTTGAAGGAGGCAGAGTATGCCAGTGAGTTGTACTGTGGAGGTCTCATCTCTGGAACTGGGCCCTTTGCTGACTGCTTATCAGTTGTACAGGCAGAGAGCTACTTCAGAGCATGCATAGCTGGCATGTGTTCCCATCAGGGTGTCCAAGGAGTGCTGTGCAATGCATTCCAGCACTACGCAAGTATCTGCCAAGAGGCTGGAGTTCCTGTATCAATGTGGAGGAACTCTACCTTGTGCTGTAAGTGTTTGTTTTTTTTTTTTATATATATTTTTTTTAAAGTCTGGTCACTTATGATTATGCAACCTGCTTTGTCCCCAAGCTCTCCACTGCAATGAAAACAGCCATTATAATGGATGTGCTGAAGGCTGTCCTGAGATGTGCTCCAGCCTGGATATTGCAAGATCCTGTGGAAGCTGTGAGGAAAGATGTGAATGTGACTCTGGCTTCAAGCTCAGTGGAGAGAAGTGTGTCCCAGTGGAGGAATGTGGCTGCTGGTATAGGGGCAATCACTATGAGGTGAATTGGGTAGTTTTATTTTATTTTTTTTCTTAAAGAATTCTGTTCTTACACTACTTTATTTCCCTGCAGAAAGGAGAAGTGTTTATGGAGGGAGATTGCATGGAACAATGCCAGTGTATGGGTAATAATGCAATGCAGTGCACTGCAATAACATGTGCGGGCAATGATGTTTGTAAGGAAAAACATGGAATTAAAGGCTGCTTCCCTTCAAAACCTGCAACCTGCAGTGTCTATGGTGATCCACACTACATCACCTTTGACAAACTGGCCTATGATTTCCAAGGAGGCTGCAGTTACACACTAACTACAACATGTGCTGGCAGCAGCTTGGTCCAATTCACTGTTACTGGGCATAACATGCATCCTCCACATGGGAACTTCACCAGGTCCAAGCTTGATGCTGTGTCTCTTCAGATTGCGGATCTGTACCTCACCTTGAATCAAAGTGGCAAAGTCTATGTAAGCAACAAATCCAGTGTTTTATGGTATTTAGTATCTAAATTTGCCATGTACTAAATGCAAGTGAGATTACAATTGGCTTCATTCATTAATGACTTTCACAACCCCACATGGTGGGGGATGTAACTGGAGAAAGCTGAAGTTTAGATGACTTTGCCTAAATGTCTTGGCTTTATGGCTGATTACAGATGTCTAACCAGTTAAACTATCTAGGAAAATTTGGTTTTGATAAAGTTCAATTGAGATCACTTTCTGTCTTTAGGTGCATGATGTCGATGTCAAACTTCCCTATTCAACCAATGGTACATATGGATCATTGTGGGTCCACAGAGATGAAAGTAACTTTATTCTTGAGACAACCTTTGGCTTAAAAATGATGATGGATGGGCAAAACAGACTCTTCTTGCAAGTGGATGAACAGTATAAATATGAACTTTGTGGCTTGTGTGGCACTTACTCTGGATACCAGGATGATGACTTTGTAATGCCAGGAGGCCAGCATGCTACTGAAGCATTTGAGTTTGGTGACAGTTGGAAAGTGCACAGCAGCAATGAGTAAGTTCCTTTACAAAATATCTAATATGAATAACATTTTTAGATACTTTAATTAACTTATTTTTTTTCCAAAAGGTGCATTTCCCATCCAAATGATCCCAAACTATGTGAAAATGATGAGGAGAATGAAGCTACTAATGCATGCTCAACCTTGTTCCAAGATGCTTTTGGGCCATGCCATGAACATGTTCATCCAAGCATCTACCTCAGTAGTTGTGTCTATGACTACTGCGCAACCAGTGGTGATAAATACACGCTCTGTGAATCCCTGAAGTCTTATGCTGCTGCATGCGAGTTCATAGGATTGGAACTTGGTAACTGGCAGACTGGCTCAGCCTGTGGTGAGTATTTGAGTGAAAGTACACTTTTAATTAAATGAAAGTTGCACAAGCTAAACAGAAACTTGGTGGTGGTAAGGGTATAGATGGCAGCAACATACTTGCCTTGGAAGTAGATTTAGTTGGTGAACTCATTACTGCTTTATTTTAACAGCCAACCTCTCAACCACTGCAGCTCCAACAACTCCTGAAATTGCACCTTCAACTCCAGATCAGATTTGTAAGAGCATTGGGTTGGAGGGATTGGATTTTATTTTTTCAGCTAATTAGTTGAATATTTCTGTTGAGTGATTCTTGCAAACATGCACATTGAGGACATTAGTCTCTTGGCTTTAGCTGCTTTGATTTAATTTTTTTTAAGTGGCACTCATGTATCTCTTTTATGCTTTATCATAGCATGCCCAATGAACTGCAATTTTGATCAAGGTCTTTGTGGGTGGACACAGCTAATTCAGGACAGTTTTGATTGGACCAGGCGTTCTGGCCCAACACCGTCTAATCAAACTGGACCAAACCAAGATCACACCACTGGAGGTAAAGTTGGTGAGCTTCACCATTGTAGTGTTTTTGTGGGTGGTCAATGGTGTTTTTGTTTAGCAACTTTATAATTGCAAATATCTTTTGTAGCTGGTTTCTACATGCATCTTGAGGGGGACAGTGTAACCCATGGAGACTCTGCCCGCATGTTGAGCTCAATGTGTCATTATGATGGCCCACTCTGCCTACATTTTTGGTATAATTTGTATGGTTCAGCCAGAGGCATGGCTCTCAATATCTACCTGCTAAAAGACAGTAAAGCAACTAAACTCTGGTCAGTGGTGAACAATCAGGGATCTGAATGGCATCTTGCAAATGTTGGACTTGGTGTCTCCAGTCCATTCCAAGTAAGTCTAAATGTAGTTATTTGACTTTGGTTAATTGGTGTCACTTTAGCAAAGACCAGTGGTACTTTAATAACTTTCTTTTTTTTTTTTTTTTTCAGATAATCATTGAGGGCATTCGAGGCTCTACTGCTCTGTCAGATGTGGCCATAGATGATATTTCCATCAACTTTGGGTCATGTTCAGGTGATTGCCTCAGTTTTAATCTGTATTTGAAAGTAACTTGTCTCAAGACCTGTATGTTTAAGGATAGTGATATGACCTAGAGACCAACTTAAGTCTTATTTTTAAATTTGGTTGCACTATAACTGCCACTTCACAGTTCAGCCTGTAAAATGTAATGGTAGTGTCCTATTGACTTTAAAAAAAAAAATCAGCCCCCCCAGCTATGCCTAACTGTTTAACAAATTTTGTCACTTCTGTCAGATGTCTACCTAAACTTGACTTTTGAAGCTGTGCCTCCTTTCCTAACTGCAGAAGTTCTCCCTTCACACCAAAGTAAGCACACAGGAAGCTATATTTTATGGGTCAGTTGTTTTTGAGTTTAAAGCTGGAATGTGGTTTAAAAAATTAAAACTTTTTGGGGGGAGGTTAATGTGTAATTGAACTGGGCCACACCTAAATCCTGGCAACTGTCTCCCTTTAGTCTGCAACCTTGACTGCAGCTTTGATGGTAGCCTGTGCAACTGGAATCAAATGGTCACTGATGTGTTTGACTGGACATGGCATAGTGGCTCTACCCCCACAAACCTGACTGGCCCTACTGCTGACCATACTGGTGGTAATGCATTGTGTATTGTATTTAAATGTAATGAACAATATCACACAAGATCAGTACATAAAACACCTTCTATCTCCTAGGTGGCCATTATCTTTATATTGAAGCAAACAATGCGACATATGGTGACACAGCTCGTCTCATCAGTTCAAGTTGTTCTGGCACGGGTTCACAGTGTCTACAGTTTTGGTATCATATCTATGGTACAGCAGATACCATGGGTCTTGCTGTCTATCTGCTCCAGAACAGAGTGACCAATAAAATCTGGTGGAAGGAGAATAACCAAGGAAATGAGTGGCATCTGGCTCAAGTGTACTTTAACACAACTGGAACATTTAAGGTGAATTTGTGGTGAATTGTGTCCTAATTAGGAATTTTCTGTAAACTTGCTAATTGCACTCTTTGCTTTTATTTTTAAAGCTCATCATTGAAGGTCGTAGGGGATCAAATGAGTATTCGGATGTAGCCTTGGATGATCTGAAACTTTATCATGGACATTGTGCCAGTAAGTGCATAAACGAATGACAAATGCTTAAGCAGGTTTGGGTAAAGTTTAAATGCCATTTGATATATTTACTTGCAGGTCATAGTGGAGCTCGAACAGAAATACCTGCAATACCTGATGCTACC
>JBAMHV010113385.1:0-17533 GCA_037177535.1 Pseudomugil gertrudae
TTTTTTTTTGTATATATATTTCCTATTTGTTTCCCAATATAATCAGTGCTGATGTGTGGCTAAGAGCTGGATAGATCCAAATCAAATAGAAGAGTTAAGCTAAGTGCCAAAATGCACCTTGAACAGCTGAGTCTTTAGCTTGTTCCTAAAAGGAGACAAGGACTCTGCAGACCGGACAGAGTTTAGCAGTTTGTTCCACCACTGAGTCTGGCTAGTTTAGCCCCATGTAAAGATGGTAGCGTAAGGTGTCTTTTACTGGTTGAGCGTAACTGTCGAGAGGGAGTGTATGTGTTTAGAGACAGTATGTGATATGTAGCAAGAAAATGTTCCCTGTACAAAATCTTTCCAACTAACCCAGCAGGGCTTGACATTATTGGTGTGAACACCTGCACTTTACAGGTCAAGAGATTAGGTGTATGTAGGGTTCTCCAACTCTGGTCCTGGAGAGCTACTATCCTGCAGGTTTTAGTATTTCCCCCATTGTAACACACCTGACCCAAATCAATGACTCATTAACAAGCAGCTGCAGAAGATGATAAGAAGCTGCTGGAAAACTTTTTCATTTAAATCCGGTGTGCCGTACCAGGAAAATACCAAAACCTGCAGGGTGGTGGCTCTAAAGGACCGGAGTTGGAGACCACTGAATTAGAGAGAGAGTGAGATTGTGGTTAAAATATGTCTCCCAGAAGACAGTCTATTTAGTGCTTCTATCCCTTTAACCTTCACACTGACTGCAGGGTCAACTTGCCCTGAATGGTATCTACATAATCTAAATACTAGTCATCTTACTAGCTGTAAAATATTTTTCCTCGCTCTAAGATTTGACCGTTTTCTATTAAATGAAAAGAAAATAACTCATTATGTTAGCCACTTAGAATCTATATTTAAAAGCTTTCTACTTGTCACAGCAGAAATATCTCCCATTACTGTCACCATGTCAGAAATAATCTTTGAGCTGTAGACATCATGCACTCTATGTATCACAAACATACGGTTTCTCTTCTTACTGCGTCAAACAAATGAGTAGCGTTAGTGAAGAGGGTTATCTGTTGTTTGTGCAGGAAGCAGTTATCAGTTGTTTTATTAATACTGATAGTATGGATAGAAAGTACAGAATAACTTCCTATAATTCTTCAACTTTCAAACAGATGAAATCTCAGATTCAGCTACGCTTAAAGAAGAGGAATATGGATCCATTTCTTCATTGCTTACACTGAATTACACCAAGTATGAAGTGGAATGATTTCCACAAGCTACAAAGTAGTGAACATGTCTTTGACATAAAATCCCACATTATAAAGTTCAATTAAATGCAAAAAGTCAGTCTCTCTAGCAGCACAAGTGTACAGCTCCTCTTACCCTCTGCAGCTTTGGTGAAGGTGCTGAAAGTTTCTGCCGAGAAGGGTTTCGGATGATTTTGCAGTTGTTGGACAGATGTGTCTGGTGGTATCTCTGTGACACTCCTCTGACTGAATCTTTTAATGTCATACTTTTTTTCCTGTCAACTCCCAGAAGGAGGGAAAGAAGGGTGGAGTCAGCCAGCGCTACCTGATAGAAACGTCCATGTATGTGTTTCAGCATCTTACATGCAGCCCCAGCGATACGAAGAAGCACAATGAAGATATTGTGAGGGGGGGCAGTAATAGTTAATGTTTTCATTGTGTGATTATTGTGTTTCAAAACCTTTAAACTCAAAATCAGTTCAATTTTTCCTGTTCATTGCTGAAAAGGCATCAATTTCCCCACAACCCGAAACCGGAATAAATGGTCTAAAAAATGAAGTGATGTTCATATTTTAATTAGTGATGCGCAATATGAAAAAATTCAACCGATACCGATAATTTTTTGCTTGTCATGGCAGATAACTGATAATAGAATAGAATAGAATAGAATAGAATAGAATAGAATAGAATAGAATAGAATAGAATAGAATAGCCTTTATTGTCCTTGTACAGATTACAACAAAATTTGTGCGCTACTCACTTGGTGCAAAATGTAAAAGTACAACAATCAAGCATTTTAAGAGGCAATAAAATAGTTAATAAATAATATACATGTATGTACAAAATAGCAGCAGAGCATAAATAAAAAGTGACATTGTGAAAGTGTATGTATGACATAAATAAGCAGTTTTATTTGTCAAATCACACATTGGTTATATTATTGCCCATGATCCATATGATCAGTTTGTGTGTGATTTGTGTGGACTGTTTTATCTGTTTTGGTTTTTGTTGACTACTGAGATAGCATTAGGGAAGAAGCTATCTCTGAGTCTGTTTGTCCTGGTTTTATGTGACCTGTACCGCTAGCTCAAAGGTAACAAGTCAAACAGATAGTTACTGAGGTAGGATGAGTCTTTGATGATGTTGCCAGTTCTGCTGAAGTAGTGAGAGATGGTGATGTCCTCCAGGCTGGGCAGAGAGCAGCCAGTGATCTTCTGGGCTGTGCTGATGACTCTGCAGAGCTCTCCTGTCTGCTGCTGAGCACCCTGCATACCACGCTGTGATGCTCTTTATGGTGGCTCTGTAGAAGGTACCCAGCAGCCTCTCCTCCAGGTTGTTTCTCCTGAGCACTCTCAGGAAGTGGAGATGCTGCTGAGCCGCCTTTATCACTGCTGTATGTTGCAGACCAGGAGAGACCTCCACACCCAGGAACCTCATGGAGTGGACCCTCTCCACACAGTCCCCGTGGATGTAAAGAGGGTTGGCTGCTCCGCCCTTCCTGAAGTCCAGGATGAGTTATTTTGTTTTGGTGGTGTTCGGTTGAAGGTTGTTTACTAACCACCACACAATCAGTTTGTTGACCTCATCCCTGTAGTGAGACTCACTACTAGCTGCTAACATTAGCTGCTAACACGGCAGCTTCATATTTTTTCCATACTGCTTTGCTGCGATGAGGATTTTTTCAGATGAGCTATTAGATTTGTTGTTTTTAAAACTTCAAGTTTTCTTACCTCCTCACGGAATTCCCAGAAATGCTGTTTCATTTCCAGCTAAAATATGACCGTACGGCTCATTATTAATCAGGCAGTGACAAAGCCAAGCCTGGGTCCTGCTAGTAAGGCCTGCATAACCTTCGCCATCTTGGCTTCCGTTGCTTCAATAAACCCAAATTTGAATATATTGTCAGGGATTTTTATTGGGAAAATGTTTCTATCAGACCGATAAAAAACAACTCAAATCGGCCAAAATCTTATCGGTCCGATAGATATCATACATCCCTAATTTTAATTACCTTATTGAGCAGTGGTGATCCGATTTAACCAAAAGCAAGAGATATAAAATGTTTTTGGGTTTTAAGTACTTATGTTATTGTTTACTTTAAACCTGTTGCCAAAGTTGCTAGTGACAACTTTGTATGTTTAGCTTTTAGTCAGACTGAAAGGTTATGATTAAAGATTAGTACAGAGCTTCTGTCTACACAACTAAAAACCAACCAGGCCAGACATCTGGGTGCAGTGATGGACTCATTAAAGGAATAACAGAACCATTTTCCTATTACATTAAGAATAAATCAAGGGTAAAAGATCTGATGTCACAAATTAAATTAAACACACTTAATTAAATGTTGATGTTTGTGTGTCGGTACATTCCTTCACAGGTATCTTTAATCACCGTTGTGCTTTTGCATATCATCATTAATCTACATTATGTATTCTGTAGTACTGAAGTAGTTTATATTGTCTTTGCTGATACAGTGATTTTGACAACCTAATTGTACAATTAAAATATTTTTCCTCACTATTTTAGTTTCATTTTAAACTAAACAGAAATCCCTTCTCACAGATAGCCATTTAGTAAGAATCTACAATTAAAAGCCTTCTACTAATCACAGCAAAACGATTTCCCATTTTTGTGCCCATGTCAGAAATAATCCTTGAGCTGTAGACATCTTGCACACTATGTATCACAAACATAACATTTCTCTTGTTCCTGTGTCAAACAAATCGGTTATCTGTTATTTTATTATTACTGATAGCACTGATGGAAAATACAGAATAACTTTCTATAGTAAAATGCAGCTTGTTACATAAGAACTAAATGTATTGTGAGGATGTTTAGATGGAGAAGTGGCCTATGGCAGAACCTTTGGCTCATTAAGAAGATTAAATATTACATGTTTTTATGTTGGTGACAAAAGATTAAAATAACACAAAAAATAGCTAACATTTTAAGATGCTATTAAATAGCTTTTTAATAGAGTAGCTAAATGTTTTAAAAGTAGCCTAAATGTTGCTATATTTGCTTTACAATTATCTGAAATTATTTCATGTTTTGACGTGGTAAAACGGCAGATTGTCCACATGGATGTGATGAGATACAGACCTGCAGTATGTGATGTTATCATATCACCATGGAGCCAAAAGGTTTCCATGCTGATTTATTAACATGACGGTGAGTGTAAGAAGTGGTTTCATACAGGAAATCAGTGTGTGAAAAACTTCTGAATGAAGCCAAACTCAACTTTGTTTTTACCAACATTTGTTTAATTTATTGTTTAAAAATTTTGATATTAAATAAATAGTGAAACAATAAATAAAATATTGAATACATCAAGACAGAAAAGGAATATCATCTGAATTACTGTTGTTCAGGAATATATTCTGATTGCTTAAAGAGGATAAAATTATTTCATAAATCAGTATACAACACACAGAAATTGTAAGAAGTAAGGTAATAAAACAAAAAAAAATATTTTAATTACTCTGATTGGAATAGTTTATTAAAAGCTATGAATGTGAGATTTACTTATTAAAACACAACAAAATGACAGATTGCATCTGTGGATGTTTGCACAGTAATCTAAACAACTCTTTTTTTGTGTGTTTCTAGTAAAACGTATGATCGATGTAATATTTATGTCTAAAACATGTTTAGCTCCAACAATCAAATGAAACTAAAATCTTTCTGAAAATATGGCGGCAGAAAGGAAAACTGGTTTGTTTTTGTGGGAGAAGCAGATATGCTTCCTGGCATTGTGGGAGTGTAGCAGTGCAATAAATAGCTCTCATATTGAATTATAATAAGTGTTTCTGGTAAAAGATAGTGACGGTTTTTGGATTTGATGTAATGTAGCTCATATATATTTGGTTATAAGGAAAAGTTTTCTGCTCAAACAACAGAAGACAATCTGGATAACTGAAATTATGAATTTCATGCCATGTGCAGCACTTGTGATATTTGGTTTTAGTTTGTAGCTTATATATAATATGGACTGTAACATTTTGGTTCAAATGAAAACACAATGCAGACATCCCACACACTCCTTCAATAGTTATAGACAAAGTGGAAAAAAGAGGAAAGATCAGCTGTAGACTCTGTCAGGGAGGCTAAATATGGTTTTTCACACTGCTTCCATCCAGAAATCTGTTGGCTTATCCACACGCGGATCAGGACCAGGCAAGTCAGTTGTTAGCCAGTTCTTATCACCATGGAAACAACCTGAGAGGGCAGAAAACAGTGACTGTAACATGTTTTACTCGTCATCTCACTCTTTTGTCTCATTTCTTCCTCGTCTTATCTGGTTTACCCAAAACCTAAACATGGAAAATGACCTGAACTCTGACACGCACCACACACTACTGAGTGAAATTATTCACACAGAATTAAACATTGCACTCGCTAAACGCGAGGTTAAGCAGCAGGCATAGTTTAGCTAGGGAAGACACTGGTTCTCAAACTTTTTAAACTACAACCTCCAAGATCCCATCGGTTGGTGTTCATGACCTCTACTCGACCCCTTGTGAGGACTGAGTTATTAATTGTGTGATGTATCAGATGGTTATATTGCCGCCATCTTCTACATATAAGACTAAACAACTGACAGTCTTCATAAATAAAAGGGATGAAGTGGTTTTGGTGCTTCACCACAAGTCTACATTCCCAAAATCAGCTTCTCTTGAGGTGATCACGTTTTTATTTTGGTATGCACACTAACTTTTTTGTTTATGTCTTAATATGTTAAGAAAATAAAAGACTGCTTTGACAGATGGATCTTAGCATTAATGGCTTAATTTTGACAGACCTGGTGAAAAGTTCCAAAAAAAAAATGTATTTGATACATGTAGACTGTGTCAGCATAGTGAGAACCATTGCTCCAAGCCCCAGTCTTGGCTAATGATAGATAACAGTAGAGTGAAGTTCATGATAGTTACTTATATAGAATTAATAATAATGGGTTAATAATCATTTTTTCTGCTTCTTTTGTTGGATTATATGTTAGAGATTTAGCTTCCACAAATCTTTAACATCATTTAGATGTTTTTTTCCAGACAGGAAATGGCAACAATATGCAGAGCAGTGAGCTTCAGGGTCTGGAATTAGTGATCCCAAAGTAAAAAAAGAGTTTTACCTAATTTTTCCAGGTCATGGTGACAGTCACTGAAGCTTCAGAAACGTAACTGGGATGGACAGATCTGCGTCTCCTTGCTGCAGGAGAACAATTCTAAAAGTATAAAACAATAAAAGATTAACACCTTTGAGAAAGTTCAGCGTTTAATTCAATACCATTTTTTTCATTCGACTATAGCACTTCAGATCACAGTTTTAAATCAGTCAGAGTGGTAAATTATGTTCAGACAGAGTCACTCTGGTTCAGTTTAACAGTGACTGTAAACTTCTCGAGAGGCACACCGGGGCGCAGTTGTTTTCTGGTCTCTTCGGGCACAGATTCATTTTGCAGTGCAGGTAGATGTTTCCAGAGTGCCCAATGAACTGGAACATGTTGAAGCAGAAGGAGCAGGAGGTTCCGTTTCCATTTGTCATCACCTCCACCGTCCCGTCATCAGGGTTCGGACAGCTGCTCACAAGCAAAAACACATTATTTTCAGCGTCCAACATCAATAATCAGAAGTCATATCTATGAATGAATCCTGATAAGCGGCTGCCAGATAAGCACGAGTCTCACCCATTCAAGATCAGATCATGTTTTGGAGTGCTGTTGAACGATACGCTGTTAGTTGCCCAGCAAGAATCTATCACGATGGAGATGACTTCGGAATTCAACCCCACAGCATCCATGAACAAATAGAGCCTCTCATTCAGAGTGACGTGGTTGATATCATCCACAACGTGGGTTTTTTCTTTGTCAGTGTAGGCCTTCAGATCTAAACTGTAATTGTGATTCCCAGGTGCCATCTCCTCGAACACAGTGCTGCAGACAGCACACACAAACACACTTCAGCTTTTCTGACTCACAAACCAGCTGAAATGTTTGGCTTTAAAGTTCAAACAAAAGGTAGAAGTCAGAACACACCTGTCTTTGATCGTGAAGGACGCACCCTGTGTTCCCACCTCAGTAAAGATGCAGGAGAAGTCAATGCTGAATTGATCACGACGATAGATGACACTGGGAGAGTCGTCCTGGCTCCTGATGGTGTTCTTGTAGGTTATTTGGGGGTCATCATGCTGCAGGATCAAACATTCAGATGTCACCAAATAAACTCCTTTAATTTGTTTCACTTGTCAGGTGCTGACCGGAACTCATCAAATAACCACAAAAACATTGCCAGAGAATGATGAGGCTGAGCTCACCGTGATTATTGCGCCGCAGGTGTTGGTGGTGTTAAAGCTAAATGTCACCATGCCACTCTCTGGGTCTAACTGACCCTTACAGGTCTCATTATTGAGGTGTAAGTGAGAGTAGTCGATGTTTTTCTCCACCAGCAGACAACCCACTAGATTGATTGAGGCAGCTTCATGTGAGCACATTGTTGGATTAGCTGAAAATGATAAACAACAATGATGAAAAGGTGAAATGTCTCCCTTTAATCAGACTATCCAGATGTGTTGTGTTGCTGTAACGGCTGCCGTACCCATAGTGTTTAATGCTTTGTAACTGGAGGCAAAAAGAGCTCTACAGAAACAGTCGGGTTGACCATTGAGTTTTGTGGAACAGAACTCATGATCACTGCAGACCTTGTCCTGGCAAAGGACATTACGAGGGGCTGCAGAAAGAAGCACTGATATATTATTCTGAAAACGTGAACAAGCAAACAAAAAGAACAAAACACCCAAACAAACAAGTGAATTTAAAAGACAGCAAGTTGCTCAGCTCTTACAGCAAGCAGCCTTTGACCACCAGTCTTCCAGGGCGTTGTTCCTCAGGCTGCAGGCTCTGGCGTAGGCCCACAGGAACTGACACCTGAGGTCGTCCACTGCAGGATATCTGCACAAAGTCTCATTGCAGGCAGCAATGTAGGGTGCTGGATCTATGACCGCATTGTAGGAGGAGAAGGTTGGATCTCTCAGGAGGTTGCAGCTGTTCCGTACATTAAAAGAGAATACATGAGATCAAATTAAAGGATTTGTTTTTTTTTCTTTTTTGGCTGAGCTAACGCTGACATTTCATTGGCCCTCTCTGTGCCCATCCTGTAGTGATTGGTGGCTTTTCGTGGGAAACAAAAGTAACCAAAGTGACACTTATCCACATCCAAAAAAAATATACTGCTTTTGTCACAATCTATCTTCATTTCCCACTATATGAAACTTGCTTCTTTTAAATCAATTTAAATGAATATTTATTGTTTTCATTTTTTATATTTCACTTATTTAAATAGAATATTTTCATGTTCTGTTGTTTTTGTGCATTAAACCCTTTTTATTGGTCATATGATTTGATAAATGCTGATTAAGTTTGAGTTGAATATATAATGAAATAAAAACATCTTTATTTGAGGAAATAACAGATGCTGCAGATATGTGTTCAGTAGAGCCAAACAGCTTATATAGTATATAAGCTATATAGTGCATAAGCCTATATAGTATATATAACTTATAACAGGTGGTCAATCGTGTGTTGAACATAAAATCACAAAGGAGCACTTTAACATTCATTGTTAGTCATTTATTTTTATTTATAATTTTCACACTTATTTATTCATTTGTTTAATTATTTTTTATTGCATTTTATAGTTTCTTTTCTTTTTCAAGTGTCCTATTTTAAATTATTTTTCATCTTTATTCTGTTCATTTATTTTATTTCGTTTTCATTTGTTAGCTTAAAAGCTGCTACTTAAATGTCCAGTGTTTGGGTTTCCAATGTAACTGCTTTGTGTTAGGGCAGTGCTGGTTGAGAGCATCAGCTTATGCATTTGTTGTCCTCAAATGTATTTTTACCCTCCCATTAGAGAAAGAAAAAACACCTACACCTGCTAGTGTAGCACCTGTGTCCATGACAGTGTCATGTAATGTGACTTGTTGGATGCAAAATATAATTTAGATCAGCGTATAAGTCCAGGAGATGTGTCCTGCTGTTTGGATAAATCATCTTACCGTTCAGACATAATGGGGCAGTTGATCTTACTGTCATTAGCCTCGGTGTACAGAGTCTCACAGCTGCAGGACAGAAGCATATAATTAGAATCACTCATTTCCTCCAGACTTTTATATTTATCAGTAGCACAATCATTCAGAAAGAGCAACAATTTTATCTATGACGTCAAGGTAATGATGAGGTGTTACCCGTAGGAGCTTTCGCTTAACAGCTTTGCACTTGAAATACTGCTGGAGTTCATACACAGACCACTCAGAGCTGATCCAACAGGTCCTGAAGAAGAATTTGAGTCATCAGCAGGTTAAAACAGCAGCTCATGGCAGATAAATATAGTCTCACATCCAAAATGTTTTTTTATTCACCTTCTAGGTAGATCTGTGCCATGTTGCCATCAAAGAAAGCAGAAACTCGGCCTCCAGTGACTGTCGCTTTCACAATGATCCCAGTTTGGTCCTCCATGAGCATGATACCGTTGATCTCCGTGTTGTTGAGGGCAAGTAATTTGTCGTTCACCTGAATCACAGAGGAAAAATAAAATGAAGGAAACAATGAGTCAGTTCATGGTGAAAAATTTACTGAAAACATTTCAGAGATGCTTCATGACAGCCTGAGCCTCCTTCTCATTATGTCTCTGGCAGCGTTGGGCACAAACAAGTTCAAAAAGATGTGTTAAAAAGAATCGGTTCAATGAGCACAGATTGTACTGTGAGCATTGAACTCAATGAAACATATGTGCAAATAAAAAACTTAAACTCATTCAGATCGTGTGGGGTCCCAAAGAAGTCTCTCTTTTCATTTCCCTGCTGCTGAGCCTACTTTACACTACATTACCTATGATGCACTGCAAAGTAAGCCTTAACAAACCAACGCTCCGTGGCAACACCAATATTGCTCTAAAACAGCAGTGAGGTGAAAAGAAGCACTGCAGACACAGTGTGCGCACCTTGTCTGATTATGATTAAAGGAATATTATGTACCGTCTGAATTTTTGATATTTGATTCACCTTGTATATCTGATTTGTTATCAGTTTAAAAAGACAAAGCGAGGAGAATACACAAGCAAAAAGCACAATGGTGTGCAGCAATAGGAACTTGGAGTAAAAGTATAATGTGAGCATTTGTGTGTAGGCTCTTTCACAGGTTTATTAGCTGCCAAATCAAGACAACTAAGACTAAGACTGTGGCCTCGGACATGACCAACAAAGACCAGGCAGTTATGTCACATACACTAAAAAAAAATCTAATAATGGAGACTGATGAATGTAGACCACGTATTGCATTTTAAAGGTGTAGATGCTAATTATAGATTATCTAAAATGATCTAAACATAGTATTGTAAAAACAATCTGGTTATGCTTGGTCATCAGATTGGATGTTGATGTTCATGTAAGTGGGTTTAATTAAAGGAAGGAGTTGTCACAACAAAGAAGGAAGGAAGCATTTTAGATAACTTCAGAATGACTCACGTGAGTAGGCAGCTTACCCTGATTTCCCCGCCTTGTCCCAGGTAAATCTTAGTGTTTGAATTATTGAACCACAGAGTCAAACTGTCCAAAAAGCTCACGTCCATACGACGACGTTCCCTAAACTCGGCCTTAATATCAAAGTCTGAATCTGACATCAGAGAATACACACACCGGTCCCCGACAGAGTTTAAATTGTCGTGGATGTCGATGATGGTGGGGCCGGTCACAGTGCAGGTGTTTCTCAACAAGCAGCTGATGGAGGAGGAGAAACAAACATAAGAATGAGTGTTTTTTAGCACATTTCTTTAACAATCAACGTCACTGTTGCATTAAAGAAAATATCACTGAGGTTTTTGTTTGTTTCTATGATGCATCTGATTTGCATTTCCTGCTGAAATAAACCTAATATGAAAATATCACTTTACAAAAGAGCCTATAACACCATCTGAACCTTCCTGAAGTGTACAATATCTAAAGATATACCAGATAGCTTGATATACTCACACATTATTGCCGTTGCACTCTTCCAGGTCATCGCAGCCTGTGATTGTGAGAGATTTTGCATTGCTGCATGAGGCAGTGGTGCAGGTTGTTGGAAAAATAATGGAATCGTTCGGCTTGATGCCACCCCCTGGGAAGTAAACAATGCATGAAAACAACTCACAGATCCATTGATACTTCACAGGATGAAAACAGACACTAAACAACAACTACCAACCTGACATTCTGCAACCGCTGATGTCTGTGTATGCACTGGGCTGCGATGGGTCGCATGAAAGCTTTTCAACCAGCCCACCACTGACCCTAATTTCACAGGTCTAGACAACAACAAAGCCATGTTAATGCATAGATCAACAGTATCAGTGCAAACTAAAAACATCCATTTTAATTCTCAAACTAAAATATTCTTCCCATTTTTATCATGTGAACATTTTAAAGCTGAATATAATACGTGGCTTTTTCATATTGATATTTATATCAGAAAAACAATCTGAGATGCTCTTCACCTGATCTGAAGTGTCTGAGAAGAATTCCAGAGATGTTTCTGGACCAAAACTAGATAACATTACAGCAACCTGTAACAAAAAAAGTGAGCACATGTCACAAAGTTTGATTTAAAGGCTTTAAAACGTCCAATTAAAGTTGTTTTGCTTAAACCGTTTGCCTGAAACAACACTCACCTTGTTCCCGTCGACCTCAAAGTCAAACCGAACGGCGCAGGACATGCTGTTTGAAATGGTGGGTACATTTTCATGGATCGTTGACTCATACGTTGTGCTTTGTTCAAGCAAGGTATAATTAGCTTGGCCATTGCTCGGTTTAGGAAAACACATACAGTCTTGAGTTTGAGGGCTAAAATTGCCATCAAAGCAGATTGTGAAGAGGGTCTCAGTGAAGTCCACCTGTTAAAAATAAAATGAAATAAAATCAATAGCTTTTCATAAAATCTTCCAGCATACAGCTAAATGGTGTTTGAATATAGTGATTGTGTTATAATGGTATGTATACATTTTCTGGTAAAGTCATGGAGGATATGGGGTTTGTACCAGCGTGCTGTCATGTATTTTTCTATTCTATTCTATTCTATTCTATTCTATTCTATTCTATTCTATTCTATTCTATTCTACAGGGATTTAGCAGACGCTTTTATCCAAAGTGACGTACATCAGAGAATAAAACAAGACAAGCATGAAATCAAACAACAAGGAACAGCAAAGATAAGTGTTGGACTGCTGCAAGTCTGTTTGGACACAGGTGTTGTCCTGATAGATATTTCTCATTTTGGTGTATTTATGTTTTATATGCTTTCTTAGACATAGACGGTTGTATCAGGCAGCGATGGTCACATGTTCAGAGAAATAGGTGCCACTGAGTTTTAAGTAAAATGATGAAGTCCGTTTATATAATCTGGATAAAACAATTTGGAGAGAAGGTGAACACAACACTGATACTTACGTAGAGTGTGGAGTAGGATTGTTGATAATATGTGAGGGGACATGAGTTGATTTCGAACTGTCGGTTCTCAGAAAATGTCTCTGAAAGAGCATCTGCAGAGATGGAAATGAGTTTTGTTCTACCAGCTCAGTCGTTTCCAAACAAGTTAGCAATCATCTTGGGGCTCATACAGTCAGCACCACGTGGGCTTCATTTATGGGGTCCATGTAGCTAGAACCACATCGGCATGTAAAATTAGCCCACTTAGTACTAACACAGTCCAAAATGAACTCTTCTTCATGCCACATGGACATGCTGACTGAAATGCATCTCACCAAACTGGGTCCCAGCTGAAACCCAGTAAGAATTAAGTTTATATCCTAAGGACAAACCCATGTGGGACCCTGCAGCCAAAATGTAACCCTTTTGGGCCTCATATGGACGTGTTGGCTGGGCAATACTGCCATGTATAAAATGGGTCATTGATGCAGTTATTCTCTAAATGTTAAGATTGTGTTAATTCAATTTTAACAGTAAAATGAAAAAAAATCTTTTTTTTTTTATTTTCAGGACAAAAACTTTTTTAAAAAAGAATCACTTATCAACAGTTCAGAAACCCTGCATCCCTCCACAATAAAAGCTTGCTGTTTGCAAGTCTTTTACTTTTCACATCCGTTTTTCCAGACTTACTTGTCAGGGCAATGAGAGCACCCAGGTAGAGCAGTGGACCAAGCATGATTTAACGGGACGGTGAGCTGACAGAGAGCTGAAAGACAAACAGTAGATTAGACACAGAAATATCTCATCAACATGCATATTTTTTTATTACAGGTAGAACAAGAAGCAAATCTAAGCTTATTTTATTTATAAAGCACTTTGAAAACAGTAAAAAAAATGCTGAATTTCACTGAGCAAACTTGTATATTTGTAATGCTAATAATATTTAAATTGTTCATGTAGAGATTATTTCTTCCACCAGAAAGGTTTTTATTCATTAAATAATTTATTTTTGGCTTGTCCCAAATACACCCACAATCATTATTAGCTTTAAAGGGCAAATTGCACGTTAGATACACCCTTAAATCTTATTACCCCAAACAATAATGAACACACGCCCTCTACAGGCGACATGCTGCTACTGCACCCCTTGCAAAAGGGCTGTTTTTCATGGCTTTCAGCACACCACCAGCTGCCCTGTACCCACGTTACTTTCAGTCTACCTGTTTTAAATGCAATAGTAAAATTCAGATTGAATCTACTCCAAAAGCCCAACTTACATATTTACAAGTGTGTTTTTATTCAAAATCAACATTTTCTAAATACTGTTTTAATGGAAATTCTTTCCTGCACGTTAACATTTCAGCTTTTACTGTTGTAAACATGTTTAAACCCATTTTTATGTAAATAACAATCATGCTACAAATACCAAATGCTACATTTTCATTGTTTCTGTGAAGATACATTTCTGGTGAAAAGGGTTAGCATAGTTTTTTCATTAGTAAACTAGTGGATATTTTTTATATTTTTTTATAAGTCTGTTTAGTAAATTCCCTCCTAAAGGAAATGATGAATTTGATCCTATAAATAATGTAAATACAGGAATTCTTCATATAAATGCAGAGCCTCATCTTTTTTTAAACAGGAGGTGTGTGGATTTCATCTTACCTTCTGCAGCTGGGGTGAAGAAGATGACCGTGTTCAGCTGGCTCTGTAAAGACGTTGCAGCTGATGTGTCTGGTGGTGTCTCTGCAGAAAACACTGCTCTGGTGCTTCCTGTCTTTTTTGGCTCTTTTTATGTCCCTTTTCGCTTCTGTCCACTCCCAGAAGGAGAGAAGGGTGGAGGTGGAGTCAGCTGTAGCACTACCTGATGGGAACATCCATGTACTGTACGTGCTTGCAGTATCGTGCGCACAGCTATGGTGATATGGAGGTGCACACTGATGAGATTATGTGGGGTAAAAAATGACGTTTCTGCATTTAGTTTGTGGTATTGAAAGAGCTGAAAGTAGCACTTCAGCTCTAAATTCTTGTGTTTAAAACTGATGTAAAAAAGAGCTGCCATGTTAACAGCAGAGAGGATTATACGGTGAAATGCAGTGAGGATTGTGTTTTAATGCTTTATTTGTTCAGTGCTTCTGTGATTTCCCCAAAGCAAAAGATTTAAATTATTTATGTCTTTAAATAAGTAATATTCCAGTTTATTCTTTTTCACTGCAGTTTTCATCATACAGTTGCATAAAAAATAAATATAATAAATAATAATAAAATAAAATAGATGTTTTACATTTTATATAAATCTCTACTAAATTACTGATTTGTTTGCAGAATATTTACCACCTTGTACCATAGTAAGCTGGATAGAGGGTGGAAAATATGTTGTATGTTACAGTTTTTCCTTGAAGTCATCTGTGTATCAGTTTTTCTTTAGCAAGCGAGGTCACCGTGACTGTTGGCCTGTACTTTCAGCAATCTGGGGCTTTGTATCTTGTCTGTTTTCATTTTGGTTTCTATCTGGTATCAGTTATCCAGCTGGAAAGAAGAAATCATGGCAAACATGGCTATAACCTCCCCGTATCAGATGTATAATTGATTTTCTATCTCTTTTTATCTTTTTGTCTTCATGTCCATAGAAGTTTTGCCATGAATGCACGTAACACAAAGTGTGGTGTGTTCTGGCTCACTTCATCTCCTCTAAGGAGTGTGGTATAATATTTAATGGGTATTTGTTGAGCGGGTGTGCTGAATTCGGGGTTTACGTCTGAGATATAGATGTGTGATGGACAGCTAAAAGAGGATCTTTATCTGGACTTCTAGATGTCATCACTGGAACTGTTTGTTCACGTTTGGAGGTTGTGCCATTTTCTGAGCATATCTTCCAGAATTGTTCTTCCCGTCATGTTTCAGATAGCAGGCCAAAGTGTTTGAACTGGACAAAGTTGGGTCTGCAAAGTGGCTTGTAGACTTCCCGTACACATGCAGGGAAGACCAGCTGAGTGTTGTGGATGAGGATGTAAAAATGCCAGACCCGCCATCCAGTCTGCATCTAAGAGACTTGATGTCCTTGCCTTTTTTTTCATGTCTTAAACTCTTTTAAAAGCTTTTTTTGTGTGAAAGTTCTTGTCGCTGTGTTTAGGGTCATGCCATGCTTTTTATGCCAAGCTAGTGTGGAAATGTGAGCGTGGAAATTAAAAATGGTATAAAAAATGCCAAATGAGACTCAGTTCTTGTTAAATCTAGGTGAAATATAAAGGTTGTATGATTATTTTTAGTATTATTTGCATCGTGGAAATGCAACATATCATTGTACATCATGTAAAGTTAAGCAAAGTGGGATAATGAGTTAGACTAATTAATATAAAAAATAAAAATGAATTAATTAAATAATATAAAATATAAAAATTGCCATATAAAAATGCATATCAAATTCTAAGAGTGGGCATGAGCCTAAACTGGGCCAATTTTGCAGGTCCAATGTGGTTTTACCTACATGGACTCCACGTGGGATGATTTGTATAAGCCCCATATGGGATGTACTGTAGCTGGGCAAAATGGGCATGGAGATAAACTGGCCAAATCTAAAACCAATGTAAATCAACTGAAACCCCTTACTGGTAAACACAGATCAGCTTTTGGTAGGCAAGAGATGCCAGTCCAGCAGTAGGGTTGCTGACTGGAAATCAAGCCATAAGCAGTGGTGATGACAAACAATTAGCTGACAGTAGAAAATAAAGCAAGCTGAGGATGCATGGAAGGTAAAATAATCTGCACTGAAGATTTAACAGAGCATCAGGAAGTGAACGCAACAGAATACACAAAGAATGCAGACAATACAGACTAATAAATTCACAAAGTAACAAGCTAAGGCAAGGCAAGTTTATTTATATAGCACCTTTCATGTACATGATACCTCAGAGTGCTTAAAGCTAAGCTAAGGCTAACCAGTGGTGCAAGATGACTTTCATACTTCCTTCACTGTTGTCTGACTTGTGTCCATGAACACAAACTGTGTGTACTTTAGAACAGCGATTACAATGCATTTCACACCCTGTCCTTGGTAATGCAGTTTGTTTCGTGTCCTATCTAAAAACTGCTCACTCTACTGTTTTACATTTGATCCTAAATAAAGTTAATTTGTGTTTAAACTGTTGTCGCTTAAACTGATGTTATGTATTCAGGTGAGTCACCTGTTCCAGTGCTGTGATTGTATTTTATGTTTAGATCTGCAAGTTTCTGCTTTGCGTCTAATCGGAGGGAAGAATGGATGAAATGAGGATCAAGGACCTGCATGTCTTCCATGTCAAATGAAGCGATTAGGAAACGTATCCAAATATTTCAAATAAAGGAATCAAATCATTTGCATGATTAATCAGGGTCTTTTTATTGTATGTGAAGATCAAAATGAATATAAACACTTTGAGACATCAGCTGCTCTTCTTCATTCCGTTTAAAGAGTCATCCAACCAAAGTCTGCTGTGGACAAGAGTCACATTATCAACATGATTAGACAGCAAAGATATGTTTTTATCGGAATGAGACATCTGTGAACACACCCCTTTTATGCTCCTTCACAGTTATGTGTTAAATAATGAACATTTCACATTTTACAAAGGAAGTTAAAAAGTTCCTCGTTTAGAAATGATAATACACAGATAGAAGAAAAGATCATGTATCAGGTTTCTTCAGAATTCCCTGAGCTGCTTTTATAATACAGAATGATAAAATATGTAAATATGAAAACTCAGCTTTTCATCGAATGGCAGGTTTCCCATTACACTCACTTTCCAGCATGAAATCCGTCATGAACATGGAAACAAACAGCGTTCACATCATGTGAAGCACAAACTGATGATTCAGAGCGA